>KI628875.1:0-26443 GCA_000503235.1 Sclerotinia borealis F-4128
ATATTTAAAGAATTGATATAAAATTTATATTTTTGAATTGAAGTCTTTAAAATGAAATTGTTTTCTGATTTCAGTAATATATTAAGAATAAATTGTACAATTGTATTTCTTTAATTTATTCTATATATCAATAATATTATATATTACTAGAAAAAAAAAATCAAAAAAAGGTGATAAATAGAGTTGATTATAGAATTAATAATAAAGATAATGTTTTTATATTTCTTCTTATAAACATAAATATTTGTAATATGAGATATACCAATAAGATTAACTAATTCTTTTTTATTTCTTTAAATAATAATTAAAGTATTAGCAATAGTTAATATATTTAAATATAATTTATAAAACTCATTCTAGTTATTACTATTGAAAATCATAATAATACCCCATTTTGTATTAGTTATAATTAAAGTATCAATAGATTTTGATAATATTATATTAATCAACCGGACTAGAGAAAATATAAATAAAGAAAACAAATAAAAACTTTATTTGAATTAAATTGATTGATATTACAAGTTATATAAAAATATTAATAATATAGGTTTTATAACCTATTAGAAGTATATATAGATTATATTTAGGTATAGAATCTAAATTATGTTATAGAGTGTATAAGTAAATAAGATGTATACTAGTAGTACTGTGATACCCGTAGTACCCATGACTTTCTAATAGAGATAGATTATATTGTATAACCCCTACTAGCTACATACCTAGTAACCTATTCAGAATTTTAGTGCCAGAAGCCACCGCCTTTACAGAAATAATTTCTAAAGACATCATAGATTCATCAATTAGCCACAAGGAACTTCAAATCATTTATTCTAATTTAGCAAACTTTGGTCAATTACTTTTAATTTGCTACAGTTCTATTTATGCTTAACATGGTACCACTTACATAATACAACCATTTCTCAAAAGCAATAATTCCTTCACAGAACCGAGAGAACTCAAAAGTTCTCTCCACAAATACACTCATGACCACCACTGAGGACCGCACCAAGCACGCACTGCACGAGCTGCATTTACCACAATCTAGAGAAAATGGAGATTTGGGACCTTCGCAATCAGGATATGTATCAAAATCAGCAGTAAAGCCCGTCCCGGTTGCCAAGTCATGGGCGCATTTCGTTGCTGGAGGGTAAATTTCGCCCCTCTATCATCTTAACATCTTGATGCTTCAAGGACTACCGCTAACATATTTCTGACTGCAGTGTTGGGGGGATGACAGCCGCAGCTCTCACGGCACCTCTCGATGTTCTAAAAACACGTCTACAATCCGATTTCTACCAAGCACAATTGGCGCAGAGTCGTTTGGCCAAGGGCATTTCTCCACATGCGCATCTCTCGCCACTGCGTAGCGGGCTTTTACATTTCCGCGAAACTTTTCAGATATTGGGGTCGGTGCATAGGCTTGAGGGATATCGTGCGCTGTTCAAGGGATTGGGGCCGAATCTCGTTGGAGTGGTTCCTGCGAGGTCAATCAACTTTTTTGTCGTGGGCAACGGAAAGAGAATGTTGGCGGGGTATAATGGTGGAGTGGAATCGGCGTGGATCGTTTGTCTTGCAGCAGCCGCTGCGGGGATCACGACAAGTACGGTTACGAATCCAATTTGGTTAATCAAAACCCGGTTACAACTGGATAAGAATGTAGCGGAGAGAGCAGGGGATGTGGGAAAGAGACAATACAAAAACAGTTGGGATTGTATCAAGCAGGTTATTAGGGGAGAGGGGATTCGGGGTTTATACAAAGGGATGAGTGCAAGTTACCTGGGCGTTACAGAAAGCACGTTGCAATGGGTCTTGTATGAGCAGATGAAGAAGAAACTCGAGAAGCGAGAGGAGAGGATCATATTGAGTGGAAGACCTAGAAATTTCTGGGATCACTCTGTACAGTGGACTGGAAGTCTAGGGGCAGCAGGATTTGCGAAGTTCGTGGCAGCACTTGCGACTTATCCCCATGAAGTGGGTTCGATCCAACACTTTTGACTAATAGTTATGCTAACAATATATGTAGGTCCTCCGAACACGCTTACGACAAGCACCTTCAGACCATGGACGCCCCAAATATACTGGACTCGTTCAATGCTTCAACCTTGTTTGGAAAGAGGAGGGAATGGTTGCTTTGTACGGAGGTTTGACGCCGCATCTACTACGGACGGTACCGAGTGCCGCCATCATGTTTGGCATGTACGAAGGAATACTGAAATTACTGGAAAAGCCAGCTTCGTCTTAAGAAGGTATGGGAGAGCTGAGTAGATGTACAACATATGAACAGGATTTGACGATGGCGTTTGTAACAAAAAAAGAACGGCATATAACGACTAGGACCGGTCACATACAATGTACATTATGACATACATGGCGCTTCATGGGAATGGATGTGGGTTATAGATCATTGGCATATTGTTTCTATGCATACACAGGACAACAGGAGATGGGGTGGACATTCCGCTCCAAAGACTCAAATAGACGAGAGCAATTCTGCAAAGATAATAAACACGGGCTCATGAGTTCAAAGACTGGCGCTTTTGCTTGGTTCCGATATAGCTCATAGAACAGAATCCGCGATTAAAATGTCCACAATGCAGCCACCCACCAGCAAAACGCCCTTGGTATATGTGAGAAGATTGAAATAAACTGCGGCAACACCCCCCATCCCTTTTTGACTGGGGAAGATCACCTCACTCCCATATTTGTATGCTATCTTGTCGTATTGCAGGTTTCTGCATCGGAGCCTATGATCTTATATGTATGTACCATCACTATCGTTTTGGCCATGGTATTCGGACGTCGTTTCTTGAGTTTTCGTTGCATGTATTGAATCTTGATATCAGAATCTCTCAAACGACTTCACCACGCATTCCGGTCCCAGTTTGGATCTATCCCTCGTACAAATGATTAACATAGTCCCTCGACTAAAATTCGTCTGAACCTCCCAAGTCCCAAAACTCCCGAGATAGGATAGAAAGACATAAAAGCAAACCAAATCAAAGAACAAGAAAAACAAACATACCCTGCACAAAACCGGCCAGAACCTTACTACCCGTCTGCAAAAGCGGATGGCCCACCACAATCTGCAAGAATCGCTCCAACCCCTCTCTTCGATGCTCAATCACATCGTCACTAAAGCGGTTCGTGAATACTTTTCCAGGGAGCGGCGGAATCGTCACGCGCGCACTCTCGCGCTCCAGGATGTCGCGGAAATATTCAAAATCGCTGTAGCGGCGTCGCACGGTGCTGTTGCGTAGCTTGAAGGCGGGAATGTTGGTGCTGCAGTTGATTTCATAGTCTGTGTACATGTTGCGGCCGATGCCGTGGGTTTGGGGGTCGGTTACCTATGGGGTGAGGGAGGGTTAGTTGGTTGGGTGGTTGGAAGTGAGGGGAGGGGGAGGAGGAGGGGGAAGAGAGAGGGGTGGGGCAGTTGGGAGTTGGGAGTTGGGAGTTAAGAAGGTTTCATGGGCGGACATACTTCTATCTCGAGGAAATTTTCAGGAGGTCCGTAGATTTCTTCAAAGCTTTGTTGGCGGGAATCAGGCATGGCTTGCATGGCAGATGGTAAGCTAGATCTTCCTGGAGAAGTAGGACTTTTGGGAGAGGTTTGGCCGGTGGCTGTCGATTCTGCTGATTGTGCCATTTTTAAAGGTTTGTTGAGCTGCGATTGATAGGGAGGGGCTTTATTGTCCAAAGAAAGGAACAATAGTTATGGTAATTTGCCTATCGGTATTGTGACGTGATGTATATTATGGAGATTTTGGAGTTTGTCTCGCAGGTGAATTGACTTATGCGTCTGATGTATACACGCGGAGGGTTAAAGTTCATTAGAAGCCGATGCTCTTTAGGTTTTGGTGGGGCAGATTTGGTGGTTTGGTCTTTTCCCCTCTTTTACAATGAAGGAGCTCGGGAGGAAGCAGACATTGCCTAGGTAGGTATGGGGAGATTTGAGGTATACCCAATCGAATGCAAACAAACACCTTCAATAAAAGTTGATTGTAGGTGACACAAACAAGTAAAAAGTTCCGGTACTAATGTACCATATTTCTTTTTTCTTTTACTTGCTATAAATTTGGTTTGCTATTGATTGTTCTCTCCCTCCATTCCTCGGATTTTCGAATTTCGTGCGTCTCTTGATACCTTTATTATTCGACTACACTTTGCGAGCACACTCTTCAGCTTTGTGATTTCCTCGACTTCTTCACACCATGGACGTTGTTAAAAAGTTGTTACCGTTGGCAAGGCCACTTGTGAGCACTATTACGAATACTTGAATGTTCAATCAGTAGCTGATGATATCTAGCTTCTAGTAATCCTGACTGCCATAGCTGGGTACGAAACTCTAAAACATATTGGATCATGACATTAAACTGATATCCGCCAGCTATTCCTACTCCCAAATCCGCCTCCTTTCACTTCCCATCTCCCAGGCTCTCGCACTATTCACGCTCGTCCTGCCGCTTGTCACTGGAATCTCTACACAAGGTGCTGCTGGCTTGATACAGCGAGCGAATAAAAAAGAGCAAAATCAGCTCACGCTGCCACTTATTGCTGTTATCGGATTCCAATTGGTCTACGAAACCATCGTGGCAACTCTCGCCTTGACTTATATGATACCACCAGATTCATTACATTGTGGTTTAGAAGATACATGGCAGAAGCTATTTAGTTCGAAGGATGAGAGGAAGATTAGGGCGATTCAAGATGCGTTGAATTGTTGTGGACTCCATAGTGTCTATGATAAAGCCTGGCCATTCAGAACGGATGCCCATGCTTCTGGGAACTGTGTGGACGTGACGAATCGCTCACAGTGAGTTCTTCCTTTTCCGATCTCCCGATGACATATCCGAGACATTAAGCTAATGGCCCCTTTAGAAGCTGTTTTGGGACTTGGAGACAAGCGGAGCAGACTAATGCTGGACTGCTTTTGATCGTCGCTTTGCTCATATTTATTATCAAGGTATGTTCCGTATTAGTGTCAGGCTTTTCAGTTATGAGTGGCAGAATAGCTCTAGATGGTTTATTCAGGTTCTAGATTGCTTCAATATGCATACAAAGTCGCACATACTTCTGCAAATCATTCCATCCAAATTGTGGCCAGTGTATCATTCAATTTCTAACATTCAAAACTCAGGTGATATCCATCATAAATCTGCTCACCACCTCCTTCTGGAAACGCTCATACTGGTCTCAATCAATCCACCGCATAACAGACGGTGATACAGAAGCGCCACGGGAAGATAATAGGGCAGTGACAAGACGGCTCATCGAAGAAGGTGAAGACGAAGAAGAATCTTACCAAGATGAACCCACAAGACAAGATAGTGTCTCTGCATTTAACGGCCTTGGACAAGGACCAAGAGTCGAGCCTTCTCGCTTGTCTCAAAACTATTAGGCTATCTCAAGCCATCCAAGCATGCAATAAGCTTAAAAATGAGATGCGGCGGCTCAGCAAGAACCTCGATATCCTGGTCGATATCTGGGGCATTGCTCTCCACTTGGGGCAGTTTCTGATTCGTGATGATGATTGGAGAAGATCTGGTGAAGGACGTGAAGGGGTAAACAGCAAATTGCCGATGATGATATTGGGAGACATTTTCATTTTGGTGTTTGGCTGTGATTTGATCAGATGGCGCAATTTACCATATTCATTTTATCCTACAGCATTGAGGGCATCTCACTATGAAATCGGCACTTATCCTTATCCTGACTTCGAATCCTTGCACATACATGATGCTAATCCCTAATCCTCACTCACGTGATTACGGGCAAACCGCCGCCGGTAGGCTGAGTGAAGAAGGTAGATAGAAGAAGGATGAGAAGAACTATTGGAAGGTGGCTGATGGGGCCATTGAAATAGACATTCTTGATTTTTTCAACAATTATGCGCTGTTCATACCAGATTCCCCATCGAATGAACATTTTATATGTCGAGAGAAGCCCACGAAAGCGCTGCATGCGATTCAGAATATCCGAAAAAGAGCGAAAAATTAGTCCGTTTCAGTAGACATGCATATTTTAATTGCATACTCGGCGTTACATTGCAGCACGAAGCGTGATGAATGCTACTCGGTGAACTAGGTTTGGAGAGCTTTTTCATTTGTTTCAACCAATGATGTTGAATGAAGAGATGTAATGTTAATTTCTACAACACATCTCTCTCTCTTCCACCCCCTCCTTTTGGGGCTCTGCCAGCTTCCGCTTCGTTTTTTTGTGCAGAGTAGAACTTGGTAAGTTAGTAGAAGCGATACAAGTATGTACTTTGCAAACGAGATAGCAAACGGCATACACCAGTAGCATAATACCAGCAGTATACACCAGCAGCATACACCAGCACACTGCACAGGGACACATGCATCCAACCACCCCACACACACACATCGGTTATCTCTTCGAAAGATTATCTCTGGACAAACGATACCCACCTAGCACCTACTTCACAAATCAAGATTGAGGAAACAACCATGTTACCCAGTCCTTAAAGACGTTGTGTGTGCTAGCTTTATTATGTACAACCCAAGTGTCTTCCGTGTCCCCACGAGTCCCGGTCATGGTTATGGTCATCTCCGCATAGTGCAATTCATCCAGATCCATCATTGATCCATCATCCATCATTCAACCTACCACTACACTACACACGTTACCCGTATCTATAGTGCCCTTTCCACCCCTAAAAAGCCCAAGCTTAAACAAGAGGGATTTTTTTTTCTCCCTTTCTGCATTTTGCACCGCCTTTCTTATAATCTCATAACAGTACCGGAAGATTTATCGTATCTGGTGATAGATAGCCTCGACACATTACCGATCGGATCCCTATCAACAATTCCCCTCAATATTGCAAATCCCATACAAACATACACACATACATACCTACATACATACTGGCACGGTCCACGGAACCAAGGATGACTCTGGCTCGACCTGCTTCACCGCAGTGCTCCTGATATTAACATCGCAAACAACATTTCGGAAAAGGTCCTGGATAAGCACGCACGTACCGCACCAAAATTAAAATAAACGAAAGAAGAAAAGGAATTACAGTACACCTCAAGGATAGGAATAACACAAAGGCCATGATTGAGAAGTCCACTTCTCAGAGGGCTCGGGCCGAGTGGCCGAATTCTTTTTCGTCGCAAAGAGTTAGCAAGAGGCCACAACAGCAATTGTCGCATTCTCAACGTCGTCTCTACAGTCCCAGTGCCTCACCGCCTGCCTCATCACACTCACAGTCGTCGTCGTCGTCATCGCTCTCCTCGCAACCAAGGAGCTCTTCTTCGCGACACAACCCTAGCTATCGTATTCGTCTAGATACCCGTCTAGATAGGTCGTCACCGCCCCTCAACTTTGACTATTTTCAGTTCCAGGCCGCAGCTACTACTGCTCCGTCATCATCATCATCAATTGTTGGACATGCTATTGGTATCACGACCTCTGGAGACGCGGGTTTAAATTTAACGGCGCAGCATACCACGCTTCCGGATACATCATGGATGACCTATTCCTCAGGCCCTCTGAACACTATTCCACTCAGTCCCGAGGATCCGGTGAGCCCCGGATACTCGACCTACATCGGAACTAATGGCGGTGATGCATTATCGCTCCAGGCCGGAGTTATGCCTGGACTCTCCATGCCATGGGACATCGTGAATTCTACTACACAATTATCTGGACCCTCCAACTATGAGGATATTTGTATGTCAGAGGCTAATATGGGAAGCTATGGAAGTCATGGAAGTATGCAATTGGCTTCTACTTCCACCATCTCGGCAACGTCCGATGAATATGGTTTCCCAATCTCTCCGTCAATGTATGGATCCCCAGGAGGTGCAAACCCGTTGCTCGGTCTCGCGCTGCCCAGTATGTAACAATTTTGCTTGTCTATCTTGTCACTTTCGTATATTTTCATTGTGAGACATCATGTAATCTGCTTTGCTGACGAGGCTGCAACAGATTATGTGAACCAAGGTATGATGGTCAGTCAAACAATGCAACGCACCGAAGATCTCAATACTTCCTTACCGTCTACCTCGACCTTTTCCTTCGACAATACATACACATCTCTAGATTGGAGTTACAGCAATATTTTCCCCACCGAGCCCATGGCCCCTTCAACATCTCCACTTCTAGAGACCCCAAACCTCCCTCAGAGAAGTAGATACATACGATCACAATATCCCTGGAACCCGCATGATGCACACGGTAATATCTTCAGCGAGAATTCCAACTCCGGCCGCGTTACTTATGAGCCTGGGCCGTCTCAAATACACTCCTATGAACCCGAGCGATCTCCAATACAATCCTACGAATCCGAGAGTTCGCCATTAAACTCCTATGAGCCCGAACGATCTCCAATACAATCCTACGAATCCGAACGATCCCCACTAACCTACGGGACACCATCCCCGGTGGGTAATGACAGATTCACTGTACCCGGCCAAGGACAATCAAACAACAATGTATATGGACCGGAACCCCCAAAAATAAATTGGTTTGATGAAAGCGATGCATCAACCTCTTACTCCAACACTATGTATACTCCCTCCCACGGCTCCCCGGTATCGCACCACTCCCCGCATTCACAAGGCTCACAGCCGCCGCCTTCACCAAGCGATGCGGGACAACATTCGCATGTCTTCAGTGCAAATACCGAACCGCAGAAGAATAAGGTTACTAGGGGCCGTGTGAGACCGTTGACAGATAAGGAGAAGAGGGAAGCGAGGGATGTCAGGCAGGCGGGCGCTTGCTGGGCTTGCCATCTCTCTAAGATCAAGGTGTGTAGGAAGATATGCCGTTCACACATGGATATATGTCGCTAACTGTTTCTCGTTCAGTGCTCACCTTGTTCTCCAGGGTTTCCTTGTGAACAGTGTACTAGGCTTTCTGGGAAGAGAAGGTTTTGTCTCCTACCATGTTTCAATGATCCAGTCGAAATGCTGGATAAATTCTTAGTACCTGGTATGCTTCTCATAATACCTTTCGTTATGATCTCAGACTAACAAAATATATAGAAAATCACATAAGAATGTACACAGTCGAAAACACCAAGAGATTCATCTCGAAGAACGCCGATGCATGGGGGACAGATGAGATGATAGTGCGATTAAGCTGGGGCTACCGAGTCCCGCTGAAAGTTACCGTCGTCTCCTTATCGGTACGAGGTTCGACTTCGGTCTTTCGATATCAGCATCAAACGTACATCAATGCATCAGGAAGACCGACTTTCACGAGAAAGAAGAGCCCACCGCTTGGTATTCCGCTCTTATCGATGGAGGAGAGACAGGAGGAGTATGCTCGATATATCAAGAAGATTGTTAGGAATGATTTAGATGGATATGCTAAGATAGCGTATGAACCTGAGGAATCAAATCTTGCGAAACGTTTGCTTGGAACGGTATGCCAGTTTTACACTGCTGGTGTGGAGGCCAATGACGAGGTAAGACTCCTTTCTTTTGAACAAAACGTCTTTGTGCTGCACACATGTACAGTCTCGAGGGGGTTTTGTTAAGCTTGGGCTAGTAATCGGGCTTATATCTTCGATTACCCAAACTCATCCTCGCCTGTTGCCATGGTTATGATAGCTGACAACCGCAGTATGAACTCCTTCGCGAAGCCTTAGAAATACACATTGCCTGCGCCATCCTGGAGAGAAGTTTAATCCTCGATGACGAATCAACCAATTTGGTAGAAGGGCGCCTAGGAGAAGATTTCCCAGCAGACTCTTCTCCAAGATGCGCTTCTCGCCAAATCAAAGTAGCCTTTTTCATATCGCAACAAGAGAGAATCAGAGAAGTCCTCAAGGAATGGGGTCAAATGATGTGGACAAGTAATCGCGCGACTGCGAACGAACGAAAATGGGCGATTGGATTCAGCGTCTTGCTCGTCTTGACACTCGTGATGGATAAGACACTGGGTCTCTCATATTGCAAGTACGTATTCTCATGAATCCCATAGTCTCAAAATACGACTATGCTGATTCGTAATCGCAGTGCCGAATCGAGAATCAAACATGGCGGTAAAGAAGCAGAGATTGAACGCAATGAATTTCAGGAGAGAGTAAAAGTAACACAAACAAACTTGTTCGAGAGATGCAAAGAGATTCTCCATTCGAAGTTCAAGACACGAAAAGGGGGTAAGGAGAGTTTTAACCCAATCCGTGACGGCGATGGCGCCTGGCGTGGCAAAGTCATTGATGAGAGAATTGCCGGTTTTGTACATGATATGAAAAGTGTGGTTCGGGAATTTGGTATGTTTCTCTCGGTTCTCCTCTCCCCTCTCCTCTCCTCTCCTCTCCTCACCGTTCATTTCTGCGTCCGCGACCGCCCGAGACAGATAGATTTGGATGATTATCGTGCGAAACCATGATTCGGATGTGAGACTAATGTTTTCTATTTTGAACAGAAACCCAAGTTCGATCTTTTAGACCTAGGATCTCGAAGAATCCACGAGATGATCCACTGTCGTTGTCTCTGAAAGTTGACGAATCACCGTACACAGATGCGGCCCGATTAGCCTGTGTATTTTTGGACGATTTTCTGGATCATTGAAATTGGAATTGGAGCGAGCTTGGGCTCTAGGCTAGGGGTTAGGGGGGAATCCCCCGGATTAACCTATTGGGAATGAGATTTTGGCAGGTATTGTGGGTTGGGTTTTGGATCGGATGCACTGATTTGGAATGGATTGGATTGGGGAGATTGAGGAGGTTTAGGGAGAAAGAGGGATGGATGGATGTACAGCCAAGACTGAGACTGGGACGGGGACGGGGACTGAGAAAGAATGGGGATAGGAATAAGTCGATTCGCGAAGATCAGGAGGAAGGGTGAGGGAAGGGATTATTTTTTGTGTTGTGTATTTTGATATGATTATGATGATCATGATTTTGATGATGGATGACGAATGACGGACGACAAAGTAATGATTCAATGTTGGATTGGATTGGGTTGGGGGTACGCACAAAAGGACAGAAGGACAAATGGAGGAAAAGAGAAAGAGCGGAAAGAGGCAGAAAGAGGAAGGTATAATTTCTGGGATCCGATGGATGAATGAGAATTGATTCATTACTCCAAAAAAAAACATTCATGAATAAATAAATATTGATTGATTAATGATGTTGATGTTGATGGTGATGATGATGCATAAAGATGTAGTTCGTAATGTAGAGTAGTGATAAAAGATATACTCGTATAATAAGTAAACTGATCGACCAAGACACTAAATTTAGCCCTCTCCTCTCTCCTCTCTCAACTGAAGTACCGGTACATACCGGCATGAAAAGTTATGAAAAGTTACTAACCTTATACAACAGATAAAATAAACGGATATACAAGTAAAACAATGAAAAATTGAAATCTAATACTCGTATCTAAGGTTAATCTTCATAACCAATAATCAAAAAAGCAAGGATATTGATGTTTGGTACGAGTATATTAGCAATACTGTATCTGTAACAAATCGACAATAAATCGATAATAAATTAAACGGTAATTCAATAGCCTTATGGATGGATTACATGGATTTGGATGACATGGATTGGATGACATGGATGGATGATTTGGGGACCTTGGGTGTTCTTGTGTTCTTTTAGATTTGTGTTGTATGTTGTGGCTAGAGTTCTGGGGTTGGTTCTGGGGTTCGTTCAGGGGTTAAAGGATTAGTTTAGTTGGTGAGGTTCATGGTTTTGATCTATGTATGGTTAGTGGCTGGTGTGTACAGTACCGGTATCGGTATTATCTATAGCCCCTGATCTTGCTTGCTTGATGAGATGGATGAGATGATGGACGAACGGACGGACAGACGAACCCAGAGAGCTGGGGAGCTACTGCTGTAGATGGACTAGCTAGATGGACTAGATGGAGATGGATCAGACCAGATAGACATATGTCTAGAAATATTGCGAGGATTAATTGTATATACGGTGTATAAATTCCTTGAGTAAGGTAATTCATTGGTTCGGATGAGATGGGAGAGACTGAGATCGATCCGCATTGAATTTGATTAAAGAGCTAAAGGGAGGAAATTGGTGATCTCCTGGGGAGATGGATGGGTAAATGTACTAGTTAGGTGGGTATTATATCCCTGATGGTAGGAGGGAGAGAGATGGTGAGAAGGTGAGAAGATGAGAAGACTGGGGTTTTGGAGGTTAATCGTTGATCGTTGATGATCGGTGGTTAAGTCGAGATTGCTGGGTCACCTGGGTGGATGTGGATGGTGGAGAGGGTGGAGAGGGAGGATGGAGAGGTTGGAGTAGGGAAGATCTGGACTCTGGAATCTGGAGGAGAGAACCTATGTGAGTTAGTGAGTTGAAGAATATATACAGTATACCAGTAATCAATAATTCATATGTGGATACAGTACTAGACATTCTAGAGTCTAGACAGACAAGTGGATATGAACAAGGTAAAGAAAGGTACCAAAGCACAGATAATAAGAAGAAGGGATGAGATGGTAATCATGGGATATGTACCTAGGGATAGGGAGGATCCAACTTCCGGATACCGAATTGTTCGAGAAGGGAAAGAGAAGGTCCAAGGGGAAGGAAGGAAGGAAGGAAGGATGATCGAAGATTCGAAGGGCAAGGGGAAGGGGAAGGGGAAGTGAATGAGTTAAGAATAGTATTCGAGTACCGTACTGTACACATACCTACATGCAAGTGCGACAGCTCCACTTCACTCTGTTTGTATGTATGCATGTATATATCCTTCACGCTATATTACATGGCTACCCACGCTACCCACCCCACTATATGCATCGGAAAGTCGGAAGTCGGATGGAAGAAGGAAAGAAGGAAGTCTGTGGTTGTTGAGGGACCACCTTAAGCTAAGGGCTAAGGGCTAAGGTTGCATGCATACTTGTAAGCCATTATTATTGCATTGTTATTATTGCATTGAAGAAACAGAGACCAAGACAAGTGACAGAGACAGAAACAAAAAGCAAATTCAGATTCAGACAGATTCAGTTTTAGAATCAGATTTAAAATTAGAATAGTGAGAAATATACAGTAAGTAGTATATGTATAGCCAAAAGATATACAGTACATACGAACAAATTACAGTACAGTACCGAAATCTAAGTGCCGTGCTAATTAACTAAACTAACTAACTAATTAACTAATTAACCATTAACTAACCAAACTAACTAACCAAACTAATTAACCCGCAAAATGTACTTCTCTACTAGCAACTAGCAACTAGCAAATACCCAGTAGCCCGTAGTCTGAGGGCCCAAGATATTACCTAGATACCCGATACCGGTACTCGTATACCGTCTCATAACGGGCACGGGAAGGAACTTCACAAGGAACTTCACAAGGAAGAAAAGAAGGCATGCATGCGTATAGAAGGGCGAGGGAAGGGCGAGGGAAGGAAAAAAGGATGGAGCTCCGAACAACCAAGTCTCAAGTCTCAAGTCTCAAGCCCTGTGTTGGAACTTGGTAGGGTGGGCTTTACCGGTACTTTGCTTTGCTTCATCTTCGGATTCATGATGCCGGACAGGGTAGATGCTGTGAGTGTGAAAAAAGGAAAGGAAAGGAAAGGAAAAGGAAAGGATTTGGGAAGGGGGTTTGATGTTTTGGTTTTTTATTGTATTGGATTGTATTGGTAGGGTAGGGTAGGGTAGGGTTATATTATTGTATTGTATTGTAAGAATACTGTATGGATGGATTGCGGTTTTTAATTAGATTTGTTGGCTGGATTTGTCTTCTCCTATTGTTATATCTGGAAATAGAATAGATGGAGAGATGTGGAGAGGAAATAGATAGATACTAGGTAGGTAGAGAGAGAAAGACAGAGAGAGAGAGAGAATATTATGTCATCTACGTAGGTAATCGAATCACACCTATTATATTATCAAGGGGTATGGTCACTGGTGGTGTGGTTGTGCAGTAAATTACTTGTGATGGTAAAAATATATTCGCATCACGTAAGGCGGAGGGAGTTTGGGGGAAAATGAAAAAAAGTTATTCGAGTGTGTTGTGTTCGTCTCAGAATTGGAAGTTGGTGGAATATGTATGTATATATATTAATAAGATAGATATAAGTAAGATATAAGTATAATGAATATATCCAATTGAAGGGGAGAGCCTCGTGTTTGGGGGGGATGAGGGATGCAGGAACCAAAAAGATATCGGTATGACAGTACAGTAACAGTATATCAGCATTATAGAAAAAAATATATATTAAAAAAAACAGAGAAAGGGGATGTTTACGATGGATAGATGTGACGTCGAGGAGCGTAAAAAAACGTGTTTATACCTTGTTATATTCAGCCCAAGCCGTAGGAATCCTTATCAATACAGTTGTGGTGGTGGTGGTTGTGGTGGTGGTGATGGTGATGGTGACTGTAATCTGCATGTTGTGATGATGATAATGATGGGTAAATGGTAATTGGAAGAATAATACCGAGTAAAATGGTAGGCTGTGTTTTGCGATTACAGTACAGTTACAGTAGAGTACGATCTCTTATTTTACAGTAATGATGTATGGGTGTATGGTTATGGTGTATGGTTGTTTCGTTTCGACCCTGCATCAAATGCTGTGTTACCTACCTTCCTTATACAATCTTCAAGAACTGAACTATTTGTATTGTTAAGGTATCATTCATGTCATGTACAGTCGCGGCGATGATGAAAAGCTGATGAAAAGCTGATGAAAAGCTGATGAAAAGCTGATGAAGCTGATGAAAAAGAAAAAAGAAAAAAGAAAAAAGAAAAATTGTAGTAAATCCAGCTTCATGTTGATAGTTGATGGGTTGATGTTGTGTTGCATGCGAAGTGCATATTCGCATACTACCACCACCAGTACTCATACAGTAATCACTTTATCGCATAACTCATACTCAGTGCGAGGCATGGCCCATGGCCTTCCTGTACTTCTCACCGAGATGAGATGATCGCCGGTATCTCTTCACCAATATGATTGTGTATCACAATAATCGGGCAAATTGCCATGCGATGCGATGCAGTGCAGTGCAGTGCAGTGCAGTACAGTACAGCTGGGAAGGGTATAATAATTACTCATGATACTGTACTTACTGTACCTACATTCTCTACTGAATCTTCTTTTTCGTTCCTTCCCTTCTGTGCCGTTTTCCATGCGTCTCGCGGCCGGCCGTCTACAGAAAGAAAGCTACAGTGGTTCTACGGGTATGCACAGCAGCAGATGGGGCTTGAACTGACCGACAAGTTCGTGTGAGACATCCCGCCCCCATGGGATACCATAGGGCGGGAAAGGGGGGAAAGGGGATGGGATTGGATAGGATCGGATGGGGTGGGATTGCTTGGTCTAACTTCAACCTTAGGCTGTGCTTTGTAGATTAGTGAGGTTAGGTTGGGTTAGGTTAGGTTAGGTTAGGTTACAGTAGCAGTAGCAGTAGCAATAGAATGTGAGTAATAATTGCCCGGGCTTCCTTGGTCGGAGGATACGAGAAGGAAAAGAAGGTACATACATAGGTACTGTATGGATGTATGCCATTGTATGGATGGAATATGGATGGAAGGAAACACAACTTGGAAAGTGCCGCAAAAAGTAAAAAAAAGTATACCCCGACTATAATTGGCAACTTGGCAAGGAATAGTTGAACAGAAGATTTGAACCAAAAAGATTGTTCATGGATTCTTTTCATATTCATCCATCCATCCATCCATTCATCCATCCATGCGACCAGCGGTAACCTAACCTTACGGTAGACGCTGACGCTGGTGGAACTTCAGAATATTATTTCAGAAATCCATAGATAGAAATTATGATCCTGGACCCCCTGAAAAAAAAGAGAGAAACCCGGAACAACAGGTACAAGTAATGGAATAATTAATATGAATGGATGGATGAAGGTTCTAAAAAGGTCTAAAAGGTCTAGTACTAGGAACATAGGTAATAAATGCGAAACATCAATTCGATCAACCAAGATTTAACTCGTAGAAGATTAACATACCGTATTGGGATATTGAAGATCCAGTGGATAGATCCCGTGGATAAATTGATTGATTGATTGACAGATTGACAATTCTCGTTTGTTCGCCCCATCAATTAATTCAACTAGAACCTAGAGAAGAACTAAAAATGTCCCAGTTCCTTCCCCCCAATCCTAATCCTAGTCCTAGTCATCCCATCTATTTAGAAACCTATCTAATACTGTACCTAGATCAGATCTTCCCAACTTAGTCTGTTCTGTGATACCCCCGCCGCCCCCCTCTCCCGTAGATTTTTCATGTTTCTAGAACAAAATTCAAAATTTGGTAAAGAATCGAATCTATTTAAAATTTGGTTCCGGATTGGGATTTTCTCTCTTTCTTTTGGGGGATGGGATTTCTTCAATAATCATCTAGAAGTATCTGAGTATCTGAGTGAGGTGAGACTTGGTTTTGGTTTTGGTTTCTGATTTCTTTGGTGTTCTCTTTCTGCTTTGGGAGGTTTTTTGTCTTGTCTTGCTAGGGGGATACCTAGGTACCTACCTACCTTGGGGTTGGCTCATATCGCTCGTTGGTCAATGTTTTTTTCGGTATTAGGTAGGTAGGTAGGTAGGTAGGTTAGCTAGGTTAGCTACCAAAAGTAGATAGATGTTCTTATTCGATCTATTAGGCCCCATTCCATCTAATCCATGACTTACCTATCCCAAAAAAAATGACTCTACCATACATTTTCTCCCCTGGCAACTAAAGATCGTTATACTCGAGTATTTCCATTTCCGTATCCGTGGTTCCTTATGCCTGATCTTGACTCAAGGCTCCAGGTATACTTTAGGTATACGGTACTTTTTTCATTCCTACGGTACTTTCGTACCCTTTCATCTATCCTATATCGTAACGTTATCCCTAGACCCTGGTTAAGAGTCAGAGCAGGCGCCATTTGTGGCTATATTCCGAACTTCTTTTACAACATAGGGCGAACAAGTGGCGATGGAGCTGAATGAGAATATGATAGGTTAAGAAACGCCCTGTACCTTGTTCACTTATGAATCCCCTTTGGATGGGCGTCAGGCAGTTAGTTAATCGCTAAGAAATATCCAAAAAAAAACACCAAGGTTCAGAACCTGGGACCTTTCTTTTTGAGTAGTTACAGTTAGTAAGGTTGCAAGGTTCCGGATTTCTCAGAGAGACTCACATTTTTGCATTGGAACCCTTTTCATACGTTTCTCAATCCCGCCCAGCCTGTAAGGTTTCTCCCAGCTTTGCCTACCTACCTCAGTCATACTTTATGACGATGCTGAGTATTGTGTTAAGTTAGTTGTGCCTGGAGACAGGCAGCTCATCAATGCCTCCTTGTAATATTATTCTCTCCCTATCCTATCTGAACATAGACACCGATCTACCATGCCTTTCTCAGCCACTATCCAAGCATGGCCCTATGCAGGTGTTTTGCATGTTGCTGCTTTGTATAATAATACAATTGTGATATTCTCTTGTAGAAATATTTGTATATTACGCTCCAAGATACTTAAACCCCTAGACCCTCTCACCAACCTTCGTTTTTGTTTCAGTATTTCCAACTTGAATCAAATATCAGATATAAACATCCTCAATCCCAACATACTTTCAAAGTTATTACTTTACATCTCCAACTCATTCTCCAACTCAGTATCATTGCATATTCTAAAACATACAACTCCATCCTACACTCTACATCCCATATAACAATATCAAAACCAACCAACACTTACCCCAAACAACTACCCAGAATGTCTACCGGATCCTTCCCAATGTCAAGTATGTCAAATTCCTTGTCCATGAGTTTCTTCTCGGCAGTTATATCTTATAGGATTCTCAATTGTACATACTTTCAACATTGCTAACCATTACTCTACAGACCCCACCATCAAGGCATTCAAAAGCCACCCAAAAGACAACGATGATGATGACCACTAAATATCTTGCCGGTTATCTTCTCATTGCTAGATGTAACTACCATGACCTGAACGTGAGTATAACCTTCATTTCCTCACCCCTCATCTCATCATCACTCCTCATTTCCAAATCCAACCTTTTTGATACCCTATCCCAATTTCCCCTACCAGACAAATGGAGTTTGGAGTTACGAGAGTTTATCGAAACCAACAAGACGAGGCTGGAACCTTGAGCAAGGTCTCAGACGCAAAAGGCCCCCTGGTACTTGTATCTTTTATTAGATTCTTAGTGGTCCGTCCCTGGGTAGATGAGAGCTGCAAGATGTTGCAAGGTCAGCAAATGCAGCCAAGCGGTACACTGGCGTCACAGTACAGGCTTTTTTTCTTTACCTGTTGCTTGTGGCCAGATAAGCGACCTTTATCACAATTTCTTCAGCCACTACAAGTTACAAGCTACAAATGCACAAATGCCCCCTTTTTCGCATCGCCCTCTTTTACCCCAAATGCAATAAGTAAAAGGGCAAAATGTGAAGGGTCAAAGGGCAAAGGGCAAAAGCAAAAAGCAAAAATAAAAAACATCTATTGAAGATAAATAAAAACAAAAGAAACTAATCAATCTTCTCTCCAATAGACAATCCCAGACTTCGCCATATAGTCAACAATCTCCCAAACCCCTCCAAATTTCGATCACGAGTTGCAGCAATCAATATCCATCCCCAAGAAATGCAGATCAATCAAAAAATTCAACGAATCGTAATTCGATCAACCAGGCATCATATCAATCAATATCATCTCATCACCCTCACCCTCACCACACCGAAAACGAAATGAAACGAAACTAGATAACCCGGCCCATACCAGATCCGAAAAAAGAATTTCTTCATCATACCTACCTAGCCACAGCCCATTTTTCAGCCTTGCTCTAGCGACCGAAGTCTTTTCAATGTTCTTTTTTTTTCCTTCTCCTTTCACTATCGATTCATCTCATCTCATCCGACAGGTTCAGGTTCTGGTTCAGGTTCAGGTTCCAATTTCAATTCATTCAGCTCCTCTGCGCATCCACGGCTAGCGGTTACCAAAAACCCAGCAGAAACTCAGCATGTACCATACATACCAAGCGAGCAAGCAGCTAGCACCAAATCCAAACCAAACAGGTCATCAAAAATCCGCATCACCGCATCACAAATTCACTCCCTGAAGTGGCTCAGCATAATCGAACATTCAGCTGTTACTTAGCCAGGCTGCTTTCTTCCATCCTATCCTATCCTCCCTTCACTTCAAACCAAACTCGCTTTTCTCCGAAGATATACATATCATCTACCTACCTATTCACCTCTGGCAAGGAGTCATCACTATTTATTACTCACCAATCAAATCAAATCAAATCAACAAATTCAAATTTGGACTATGCCCAAGATCATGTACGACGGCATATAGAAATTTGCATTTATTTGCAATATACGAGTAATTCGGTACTTGATCTGGAGTACTGGAACTGGAGTACGAGTACTGGAGAGAGAGATGGATGACTCCTTCCCATTCGTTAGGCGAGCTGGATAGATGAATAGGTAGAAAGATGGTGCGGGCTGATTTCTTGGATCCCATACCATAACCAACCAACCTATCTATTCCTGTTCTGTCACTTCTGCGCCGTATGTACTGTGTATCTCACGACGCATACGACAGTACAGTACAGTGGATGGATAGATGTATCGATGTTTTTCCTTGGGGATATTTTTATTATATTTTTTGATTATTTGATTATTTCTTTGTCTGGGTTTTTGGGAGTTATGCGGCAGCTAGCGAGCGAGCGAGCGGGTTATTTTGGACCTTTTCTTGGGCTTTGGTTTTACTTCCCTTTTCTTTTTTATCTCTCTCTTTTTTTGCTGTTCTTTTTCTTTGGGATCTTCGGGAACTGGGTAAATTATTAGACAGATAGATGGATGGATGGGTAGGATAGGATGGGTATGGGTATAGATATGGATGGGATAGCGATTCTTTTTTCTATTGTACAGTACAACATTAGCTCTCGCGAGCATGGGGAGGGGGATGGCGGGGTGTTATCCAAACTCTTTATTTTCCATTTTCTTATACCAGAAACTCGATGGGATTTTCTTCTTCTTCTTCTTCTTCTCGGTGCAAAATACCTATCTATATCTCATTGGTTTGGTTTGGTTTCCTTTGCAAAAATATCGAGTTTTTGTATATGTATATGTATATGTATATGTATATGTATATGTATATGTATAGGAGGATTTCTATGTTTCTGTTTCTGTTTAAATAGATAGATAGAAAGGATTTATTGGGTGGTATAGACTCGGAGAGGTCTTGTTTTATGTATATATAGTAGATTTATTCTTAGGGGTTTGGGTACTATCTATATCTATCTACTCGAGTATTGTATATCAATCAATCAATCAATTAGTTTATATCTAAATTATCTTTTAATTGAATAATGAATGAATTGAGTTATTTTGAAGTTTTGGTCTCTTATTCTTATACCCGAGTAGTAGATGATTATTGTTCATCTACTCGAGTATCTCTCTCTTCCTTCTATCTCAATCCTTCTCCACCACCCACCCTCTTCACCAACCACATTAACTAACCACACTACGAGTCGGAGTCGTACAAGTACAGTAAGTATCTCGCCAAACCTCCTAGTAGGCCTAACTAACCGGTTCCTGTACCAGTACCAATTCTCTCGATTAATTTCTACTAATTTCAATATCAATATCAACTACTCGCACTAACACTAGCAACAACTACAGTATCTATTATCTATTATTTATCTTCTATGTTCCTATTCTATATTTCAAATTCCACATTCTAACTTCTACTTCTACTTATAATTATACTTCTAATTCAACTTTCCAACCACATTGTTCCTAAACACTTTTACGAGTATAAATAACGAACATCAATATAATATCAATATCAATATCAATATCCCCACATCAACATCGAATATCAACACCTATACCCCCCGCTATCACTTCTCTCTTCTTCTCCTTTCTCTTATACTCTCTCTCTCTCCCTCCGTCTCTCTTAATATCTACTCAATAACTTAATAATTCAATAACTCAATCTACCCAATCTACCCAATCATAACTCAGTTAAGTACCCACCATATAGTAGTCATCCATCCATACCATACCATCCATCATATTAACTCAATTCAAAAGTAGTTTTGTATTCTTACATCCATCTCATCCATCTCATCCATCCCATCCAATGCATCTTATCCATCTCATCCCACACAACTTCTTACCACTCCATCTCAATCCATACCAATCCATAGCAAAATTTCTTCTCTCCTCCTTTCTTTTCATACAAGATAAAATAAAGTGAATCATGCATGCCCTTCTTTTATCTCCTCTTATTCTTTCTCCTCTCGTCCCATCCCATCAAATTCTATTTTATTATATCTCATCTCATCTCATTTCATCCCATGCCATCAAACCAAATCATATCAAATCATATCAAACCAAACCAAATCACAAATCAAGTAAACAAATAAATAATATCAATTGCAAAATACAATCTCATCTCCTCTCATTCTCTTTTTGTCCTCTCCTCTCCTCTCATCCATCCCATTATATTGAATCATATTATACTATATCTCATCACACCCATCCCATTACACCCATCTTCCCTCATTTCCCTCCTCCCATCTCATCTCCTCTCATCTCATACATATCTCATCACACCCATCCCATCTCCCCCCATCACACCCATATCCCTCATCTCCCCTCCCATCTCATCTCCCTCCGCTCATCTTCCCTCATCTCTCCACCCCCATATCTCATCTTATATCATTTCATCCCATCTCATATCCTCTCATCCCACCCATTACATTGCATAAATCAAATTAAATCAAGTAACAAGGTGTTTTTACTACTCGAGTATATTATACATCCATCCACATCCCACATCCATCCACACATCCACATCCACATCAATCTAAATCTCAATCTCATTCTCAATCATCCATCTCGCAAACCCGACAAAGTATCACTTTCTTTCCTTCCTTCATTCTTTCCTTCATTCTTCCAATCTTCAATCTTCAATCGCTTGCTAGTTCAAGTAATTATATATATAATAATACTACTATCAACCTATCTACCTACCACACCCACTCCCACACCCACTCCAACTCCAACTCCAAGCTATTCATTCACTTCTTCTCCAAATAAAATACTTGTCCTCTCTCTTTCCCATCACTAACTATAACTAACTATCGTTGCGTTGACCACCACCAGCAGTGGTCGATATGATATTTTCTTGCTTTCTTGCTTTCTATATCTTCTCCTCTCCTCTCCTCTCCTCTCCTCTCATCTTCTCAACAACCCCTCATATCTTATATTCTCTCCTTTAAAGTAAAAGTAGTAAAAATACAATATTAAAAGCAAGTAGAAGTATAAGTAAATATCCCATGGTAACATAACATAAAAGTACAAGAAAAAAGGTATCTAACATCAATATAAAAGCCAAGCAAGCCAAAAGGCCTCCCCCAAAAATAATTCCCTTCCCTTCCCATCCCGACCGAACCCTTTCCACAACACCTCAAGTCATCTGTCTTAGCGAAGTAGGGCCTTGAAACCCTTCACCTTCCGCTATATGAACATCTTGCATTTCCATGGCGTTGGCGTTGGCGTTTGCGTTTCCACCCCCCTCAAATTCCTTCGTAAGTGGAGCTGTTCGCTTCCCCCTTCGCTCACCAAATCGTTGATCGCCATCCTCATATTTACGTTTGAAATTGAGGTAAGTGGGAGGTCGTGGGCGGCAAAGTACTGCAATCCAGTTGCCAATAAGATTGCCCTGAGTAAATGGACGATGACGATCTTTTTTGATGAATTTGTGAGAATTGAGATATTCTCGTGTGGTCTCGCCTCGGCCCATTAGGAAGAAATGATATACCATTAATGCACCAGGGTAAGGGGTAGCGAGGAGACCATAAATGAACATTGCGAAGGGAACTCGCCAATGATTAATTGAAGCGCCGAATGAAATGTGTTGTTGATGTCCATAGACAATAATTTGTGCGATACTTGCACCGAGGAGAAACGTTCCAAGAAGTGTACCAGAAGTCACAAATGCGAAAAAGTAACGGTAATTTCGACGCCCGACACAATTATTCAGCCAGACACAATGATGATCCTGAGTCTCGATACAATTATCACAAACTCGACAATGATGTCCCCTCGGAGGTCGCCATATATTGCAAGTCTTGCAGTATTTTGTAGGTACTTCCATAGCAGCCGTGCTAGATTGCGCCGATTTTATCATAGTCCAATCATTTTGTGGTGGCGCAAGTCGAAGCGGATCTTCATTCTCGTCTGACGGGGGCATTTGGTGTAGATTTCGTGGTAGGATCTAGGAGAGTTAGCTCGAGTCAAAGTAACTCCGCAGAAGTTTCGAAAGTGTACTCACTCCAGGGTCAGATACAGAGGCATGTATGAAAGAGGACATGCAGATGTAAAAAACGTAGGCGTACAAAATGGGTACCGCAGGTGAAACATGATGCCATAGGAATGGTGCCGAGAATATATAAAAAAGGATTGATGGTACGACAACGAATAATCCCGTGGCAATGTTGATAGGTCTATGTCGAGTATTCTGCAGTCGGCCTCCCCAGCAAAATGCCGTGTTGCCAGTGAAATACTGATGGTTTTTACCAAGATTTTGAGCCTGCACATTCTTTTGTTGCGCATCCACCGGTGTAAAGCCTGGAGAAGAAGCAACGGACGAGAGCTTTTCGCGGCCATGGTTGCTGCGACTCGGACTAGCGCTTCCAGCAGGCCCATCGTTCCTCACAGGCATCAGAAAATTCGAATGAAAAGACCGTGGAGTTTTAGGAGTCGAAGTGCCGGTTTTGTAACCCTTATCAACGTTTAGGCTCAGCCCTTTCATATTCGCTGGACCCTTTTGCAGAGGCCGCACACTGTCTGTGAAGCTGTCGGCTGCATGGCCATGCGTAGGACTTGTATCTGCGGTAGCTCTGTCTGCTGTTCCAAGTTCTGTCACTTCTGTCCCTCGAGATGGTGGTGGTGGCAGATCTGCATCTTCGCTGATGATTTGTTGTGGAATAGTAATGTTTGAATACACGCTCCTCCTTACACTACCACCATCCAAAGACCCGTCCTCGCCAAATCCTTGTTGTATAACTGTTACTGGCCGAGATCCTGCACGTTGCGCTTGGAGTTTCTGGGAACTCATCGGTCGGAAGAAAGTATGTGAATTAAGAGATGGTACGTGGGTTTTACTGGTAGAGCTTGGGGGTCGTCCTGATGTGCTCCCTCGTTGCGCAATTATTCCTGGGTTATAAATTCTTCGAGAAGAGGCAGCTTGGCCGAAAGTTCCCCTGGAAGACACAGCCGTGAGTCCTGTGCCTGGCCTTGAGGTTCCATCCCCAGTCTGTATACTATGACGCTGGCTCAATCGACGACCGTATGGAATTGGATTGGAAAAGGTGTCTGTATCGTCTCCATCTTCTGAAGCTATGTCGGTCATTCGCGACGATAAAACGCTAGCTACATCTCCGAATTCTGAAGGCGTGAGGTGTGGGTTGGGGAATGTTTGATTATCAGTATTTGTGGAATGAAGATTGCCCCGGGAACTCATTTCATATATTAAAGTCGTCCTTCAAACTAATTTCTCTCTATTTCTCATACCACCACCAAGCCGTCGTCGCACAATAATGCGAGTGAAATGTCGTGCAGTTCGAAGATTCGTGAAGTGCACCTCAAAAGATTATTTATTAAATTAGTGAGGATTGTAGAAGGTAAATTGTAAGTCTTATGATGTAATGAAGAAATAAAAGTTGTTTTTAAAGGAGTGTAAGAATTGGATCTTGCGTTTAGATCTAATAGTAGGGTTCAAGCATTACATACTGTAGTGTAATGTGAAGGGTGTAAAAAGAAAATCATTAATTACAAGGTGCAGATTTCTCTTCCTCTTCTCGAGTTTGGTGTATGGGAGAAGAAGGTTGTGCTGCTCGCCCGCCGTTATGTTGCATTTTACAAAAGGGTGGGGCTTAAGGTCCAAGCAGCGTCTACTCGTAAGATGAATGGGCATAGGGAAATGAAGATTCATGGACGAAGTAATACGATAAGAGGAAGATGTGCCAATAAAAACCTACATAGAAACTGATGCTTTTATATTGATTTATCGTATATACTGGTCTCAACACAACAAAACAAAACTTTCGATTAATACCCCCAACAAGCTTTACTCGTTCACTCGTCTAAGTCGTCTTGTACCTAAAAGTCTAAGGGCCTGTTTGGCTCGGTAGTGTACACAAAAGTGTACCACCAAAATAATTTTTCATACTCCACTATATAAATAAAAATGTATACTTTTCAAAAATCTGTTTAATTCAAATTGAAGAATATATATGAATCCATATACTTATAGATATATTATATAAATGAAACATGTTTGAAAAAGCTATATTTGAAAAATATAAAAATTGAAGAATGTATACTTTCACTAGCTTATTCATTTTAATTCTCTAATATTATCTAATAATTTGATTTAACTCTATAATTATAATATTATTATTATTAAAAAAAGGAAAAAACATAATAAAAAGCTTCTAATAATGATTTCAATATTATCTATAATTGTAGCCACTATTTATTATAAATATAACTTCTATAGATATCTATAATATATCTCGAAAATATCTAATACTCAATAGATATATAAATTAGTCTTTGAATATTCTTAAAAAATCAAAAACAATTTAGAGATCTCCCAAACTGGGTTTTTATTATTAAAAGATCAATTAATCAAAATAGTAGATATAACAAATATTCGATATATATCTATTATAGAATAACTTAATATATTCTTTATATAGTTATTATCAATCTTTCGATATACTAGTTTATAGAGCAATTTTAATAAAATATTTAGATTATTAATAAAATCTATTATAAAGTTATAAAATACTTTTTTTCTTTTATATTTTATTAATCTATTATATAATCTTCTATTATCTCTATATTTTTATATTTCAAGATATTCCAAAATTCGAAATGCTTTCTATATTTCAAGGATTACATTAGAGTTGTTGATGGAATTTATATTTCTATTTCTCTATCAGAATAAGAGAAAGTTCTATATCGAAATAAAAAAGGCACTTTGATTTAGAATGTTTTTGTTATTTATAATTTCGATATATGATTTATGAATGTGTTATATAGATGGGAAGGAAATATATCTGATATTAAATTTTTAATTAATATCTCTTAATAAAAACACTTCAAAAGATTAGTATATATATAAAAACTAATCAATAAAAAGAAAGTCTATTTATGTAAATAAATAGTGAAATTTTATTATAGAAAAAGAAAATTTTCATAGTTCCTTTATTTTCTTTATTTTCTTTATATAAAAAACAATAAGATTATTATTTTAATAAAAGAACTCTTTATTTTCTTTATTAAATTAAACAATAATATTGTTCTAAAAATAAATTATCAAAATTTAGGAGCAAGTACGCATTCGGATGGTCGGCGATAAGATTTCGGAGATTAGATCGAAGCTAATATATTCTTTATTTATTCGAATAAAGAATTATTAGAAATCAAAAATTTGATTTATAATT
>KI628876.1:0-26027 GCA_000503235.1 Sclerotinia borealis F-4128
AGATTAATTATATTCTTTAGTTCTTTTAACTCTTTCTTATCCTTATTAACAATAGATTATATCTGAGCAGCTATTAATACCATTTTATAGATCTATTCGAAATTAGTCCAATTATCACTATTAAAGATTGTAACAGATCCTTAGCGAGTTTATACAATATCTATAGGATTTGTTATTATAATGAATTAAAACCTTTGTTGAAAAAGTCAGAGTTTTTATATTTAATGAAAAAGTTTTTGTATAAGATAAGAAGAAAGTTATCTCTTTTGTTGTTTATTTATAAATATATTAATTAATATATATTGATGCAAATGTTGATTAATGTGGGATTATAATCTGTTGGAATATTACTAAGATCATAATAGGTATAATAGTAATAATATTGTATGTGTGTATCCTTAGAGGTATTCTAGTGGGATTGGATATATGTATAAATGCGTGAGGCATGTGCATATAGACGATATCACGTGAACTATATAACGTGACATTGTGTGAGCCTGGACTGCACTTCCAACAATAATAATGAAAACGATCGAATTTTGGTCTTCATCTGTATAGATATCACAGCTTATAAGTGTTTAGGCGATACAGAATTTTATCTTAAACGATTCAGATAATTCCTAGGAAAGTAGCAGGTTTTATAACTTTCCTGTATAACTCTTATATTGTATAAAATCATGGCCTTATTACATAGTCCGTATAGCATTAGCTATGTGTAGATCAAATCGATTATGAATTTACTACTACTACTATATCATAATTATAGTAATAACAATATGTCTCGCGCAGATGCAATCTTTAGTGAGTTGAAAATCGTAGTGTTGCACTGCGAGGTTTAATGTGTAACTAAATTGATGTTACCGGTATATGATTTGGTTTGGTTCGAATCCACCATCTAGAGAAACGGAAGCTTACGAATTATTTATCAATGGAACATTTGGTGATTGAAAGCTTTGTTGTTGACTACCAATTGGTAAGTGTTGTCCAGATGATACGGCACACCTCGAGATTTTCACCACCCTCTATATCATTCATCCATCACCAACCAGCTACATACAGTACATACTGCTCTTGGATATCGAAACACAGAACTACTCCACCCATCTCCAGCCTCCCCCATTTAATTCTTGGACTTGTCGGAAATTTTCCAATGGACAATTGTGCGTTACAGCTCGAAAGAAAATACACGTCTATTGTATACATATTGTGTGCAGAGTTTTCCCAACCTCTTCGACCTTTCTCTACAGGTTTAAAATTTGATTTAAGGTGAAAGGTGATAACGCTGCCGAAAATCGCTCAGAAAGTGAGTATCAAGTCGGCTAAAAAGTGAAAATAAAAATGAATGTGAACAATGCCAGGTGAAGGTCAAATTGTGAAACTTATAACTTGCGAGGAGTTAAATGATATTGCAAGTGAGGTGGCACCTCAACTGATATAGAAGAGGCTCAAAATTGATGTCTACAGAAGATCCTCTACATTTTGATACCCATAATGCCAAGCTTTACCCCTTCGCTTCACCATGAAGTAGGTCACGTGCTGTGGGGAACCTCCTCAACAAAAGGCCTTGTCAAACACTTCGGAGAGAAGCATGAAGATTAACTCAACGACATGCCTTTGTAGAGATTCTTCCATTCAAAAGCAACCCTCAAACTTGTCCATAAATACAGTGAGATGAGATGTGCTCAGGTCTTGAACACTCACGATCCAAGCCAAAGCGTCCTCTAAGGTCGCAGGGAAGGGAGGAAGTATACTCACGCCATGTACACTCACCTTCTCTATGGCTCCAAAAACGAGTCACCATGATGTGCTTCATATTCTATGAGTTGAGGAGGGGGGCTGGGAAGAGATGTTCGGTGAAAATACCAAAGTCCTTCGCAATTGGCTTAAGCGAAAGACTTCATTTCATTTCACCTTCGAACATCGACGACGACATATCGTCTGATCTCTTTACTTAACAGCCACCTCCCATCAAGGTAAACCACATTGAACGCAGTTAATTGAATTGAAATACTTGAGGATTCTCAATTCCTTCTTCCTTTCTTCTTCTTCCCACGAACACGAAATACGACGAACGGATACTCAACAGCTCACTGCAACTTCAATTGAACGTACTTGTACAGTCAAACTTCCTTTCTAGCCAAAGCAACCATTCAATTCTTCAATTCTTCTCACAAATCAATTACTTGTGTATCATCAAATACTCCTTTGGAGCCTTTTGTACCAATTAACTGCTCTTTTTGAGACTTTACTTGTTCACATACTTTTCAATCACTTTCGCATTACATTCTTCTACCGCTTCTTACCATAATCCTTCGTCCCACCTTACTTATCCAGTCAATTACTCGTTATCGTCGATAGCTACCCCTAAGCAAATTCTCTTCTACCGAGTCAATTATCTGATTCAATTCTACTTATTGTATCTACCTTACAACCGCAATTATTTGCACATACACACACTCTTCTTCTTCTATCTAATTTTACGTCGGAGAACTACTCCGACTTGACTGTACAATCGCAAATCTTTGCACATACACATACCTCTTTTCACTTACTTCAAGCCGGAGAACTACTTCGTCCTTTCTGCACAATCGCAGTTATTTGCATATACATCACCTTCTTCTCTTCCTTTAATTAATTTCCGAGAGCGACTTCGATTTTTACTGTACAATTGCGATTATTAGCAAATACACACACCTCTTCTTCCACTTTACTTTACGTCGGAGAACTACTTCGATATTTACTATTGCGCAGAATTCGCCAGTCGAAAACTAGCAATCACCACACCTACTCTACCTCAACTCACGAGATAACTCAATTTGAAGGACTACTTCGAGGCTATTTCAGTGTACGATACTTACGAATTCTTTGCGACTTCTTTACGACTTCACTTCTTGTCACCAACACATTTCGTACGTGGAAGGACTACTTCTACGACTTTTATCGCAAAGTTCTTCGTTTACGACGACTTTGTTCATTTACCAGTTACTCGCGACTTTTGTCACTGTAAGTAAAATACCCCTTCATGCTTTTTGCGACTTACTGATGATAGCTCAAGTGTATTGCGATATTTCGAACGCAGAGCACTCATTGAGTTGACTTTGCTGTATTTCCTGTCACGAAGATCTCGAGAAGACTCTTCGTTGTCAATGTAAGTTATAACATCCTTCCATTCATGCTTTTTACAATTTACTGACAATAGCCAAGTACTTTCCCAATAACCTCGACGTACGCACGTCTTTTACACACCACCTCACCTACCTTCACTTTTTACCTCAAACCTACGTTAAGATGTCTCCAACACAGGCACCAAACGGTTCTCCAGCTTCTTCCCAGAAGAAAACTGCTGATAACAAGTGCGTTCTTACCACCAAGGGATGGGTCTGCGCTCTTTGCTTCCCTTTCGATGATCCTAGCCGTGCTCTTGAGCGCGTTTTGAACTTTGCTGAGCTCAAGGCTCATGCTGCCGGCAATCATTATGCTCAACTTGGACAAAATGAATGGGAGACCTATGGTAAGTTGAATCACCCCTTACGATCATGGCTTCTGCTAACCATCAATATAGTTAACAAGTCCGTTTACTACGAGGCTCATTTCAAGAATCAAGGCGATCTTGGCTTGAACGGTGGTGTCATGCATGGTCCTCCTACCATTGCTTTTCGAAAGACACTTACCAAGCAAGCTGGTGTTTCCAAGCGCAAGTACGTTCGCAAGGTCAAGCCTGTTTTTGAGTCTGCTCTTGACCTCATGGAGAGTATGATCAACTTTGATGGCAACGCTGATGATCGTGTCAAATTCGAAACTCCTGCTTCTCCTGGTGGCAGTCAGGATGGAAACAGTGAGATGAGCGATGTTGATGTTGGACCAAATTCCCCACAAACTGACATTGGCATTGGTTCTTTCTTTGATCCATTTGCTGCTCATCATCAATACAGTATGCATCCAATGGGTGTATCCCAGGTCGGCACATCACCAACTACACCACAAGCTAGCGCTATATCTTTCTACGGTCAATCTACTGCTCAGAATCAATATGGCATGCATCCAATAGAAGGATCTCAGGTTGTCGCCTCACCAAGCACACCATCTCGCAAGAAGGCTGCTGCTCCCAAGAATCCTCTCCGTCAACGTTTGAGCGAGAATCCTTCATTCGAGTCGGCTGTCTCTGTTCATGGTCTTGCTCAAGTTCGAGCTGCTGGTAACGCAGGTCTTCAGCGATATCTCGAACGTCAAGCTCGTGGTCTTCCTCGCGCAGCCAACGTTCCATTAACCCTATCTCCTCCTCGCAATGGCACCATGGGTCTTCCTCTTACTGCTGCAAACTACGCTGCTGCTGGTATGCCAAGCATTCAAGTTGAGAAGGCTGCTCGACGTACTAAGAAGGTCGATCGTCGTCGTCAAGCATCCACTAGCCTCAGCATTGCTGATGATGTTAATGCCGATACCTCCCCGTCTACTAACGCTGTCCCGATCAACCTCTCTCTTAATGAGTTTGGTGTTCCTGCTACTATCTTTGGTCAAGCTCCTGGTGCTGTCTACAAATCTCATACATACAAGTCTATTTATGCAGAGATGACTCCCAAGGAACAGCTTCCTCTTCCTGAGTTCTCCCTTCCCGAGCTTTCTCTTCCTGAGCTATCTCTTCATGAGCTCTCTTTTCCTGCTGCGAGCAACAACATTATTCAACAGGAACCTACTTATGATGTAGGCACAGTTGGCATGTTTGGTGATGATCAAGCCACTGGTTTCACTGACGCTTTCATCGCCAACTTCCTCAATGAAGACATGGAAGCTCCCAACAACTTTAACCAAGGCCAAATTGACATATCTCAACATCAAGTTTTTGGTACTCCAGAGCCTGAGCAACTAACCACTGGCACGAGTCTCGATACTCCCGACTTGGGCCTTAATGGTACCTGCGATGACGTTGACTTGAACTCATTCTTCGCAAGCCCCGACTACAATTTTGAGGACGATTTTGTCCCAGCCCCGACCATCTCACAGCAAGACAACAGTGTCTTGGATGATTTTTTTGCTAGCCTTCGCTGCTTCTCGTCATGTTGACGTTGTTTCTCGGCCTGTGGCTCGACCCGTTCCCGTTTCTCGACCTGTTCCTGCTGTTCGGCCTGTTCCTGCCGCTCGGCCTGTTACTCTGCCAGCCAATCAGGTCTTCAGACCTAGGTCACCAGTCCGTGTGACGCAAAAGGTCCTCAACAAGAGGAACAAGTGGGTTTCGGTGGACGAAGCCCTTGCGGAGGTCGAAGCCTCCGCAAAGGCTAGAAAATCCACCGAGGTGGAAAAGAAGGTGGAGAAGAAGGGGGCGGCGAAGAAGTCGGCTAGGGCCCTCACTTTTGCGGAAAACCCATTCGGTTTCCAGGGTTTCGCGGGTCTCAAGAATCTCGAGGCTCTCAAGAAGCACGGCCCTTCAAAGCCATCTAGTTCTTAAGTGGTCTGATGGGGGCTGTGTGGATTGGGACTTGAGATTCTTGAGACTCGGGAAACCTTGGGGATTGAATGGGGGTGGGGGAATGGAGTTTGTATGAGTATTTAGTTTACTCGTATGTTTAGATAGTTATTCAAATCCAAATGTTCATGTACATTCGTTTCCTGTATTGATTGATTCTGATCTTGAATTCAATCATTTCGTTGAATCGTGAACAATCTGATGATGGAGATACATCTATCTGTGCTTGGTGAAATTCAAAAAAATACCTAAGTACCACTGAAATATGACAACATCTGTCACGTGTTTATGACATCTCGTGGTTCGAAGGGTACCTCAAGGTATACTATCTCCTCAGAGAGTGTGATGTGCTATTACTCTAGATTTTGGGATGGTATAGAATATATTTACGGTTATGCTTTGCTACATGAAGAGAGTCATGTGATACAGAACTGCTGTTACCCAGGGATATCAAAGAATGCATCTAGTATATATCAATATGTCCTATCTTACCCTGAAGGAGTCCTACTGGTATTATAGAGTCTGAGACGATATAGACAAGGTGTCTAGTCCTGGCCAACTACAAGAAAACACTCACGTGATAGTAGTTTTGCCATAATCCAAGGATGGCAGACGATACGAAAGGTACTCCTGCTCATTCTAGAAAATGAATGTTACCTTTTTAGCACTGCAGATGATATATAGAAGATCGCCGGGTTGTATTTGACGATATGGCCAGTTTCACGTGACATCGAGCTTGCTGTAGTCTTCATATATTAGAATATAATAGATTTGATGTTCCTCCTCGCTATAGAGAACTCCATACTATTTATCTAGAACTGAAGATGGCATATAAAATAAAGACAGTTCTATTTGTTGACATTCAAGCCCTCGTGTAATTACAGCTCTGCTTTAGTCTTAAGGCATCGGAGAATATATCAGGTAGTGAGTATTACTTGCTATAGAGGGTACTATACTATCATTTTGCAGCTCGAGGCGATAAAGGCGAGAATTTCTGGTTACATTTCGTTAAATAAACGTCTTCCCCAAGTTACACTTCTATTACAGTTGGAGAATATATCTGTCACGGTAGCTAATATGCATGTTAACCCTTGATTAAATGCGCACTGTTCAGTTGTCATTGTCTAATTATGGATAGAGAATACTGTGATATCCTTTTGGGACAATTTTGTACACTAAAGTTAGCAAATCAGCGAAGAATCTAACATGCATTTCGGGAGAGAAGCCTGACCAGTCCTTTCTCATCATTATGTAAGGCGTCTAAAGAATACCGAGTCAAACATATTGCCGCCAAAAGCATACCTTTCAATGATATTAGCATGACTTTGTCACTGGATCATCATGGTATATCAATAGCATTTAGCATAGTTGACGACACCTACGCTTAGTTTAATGATTTTGACGTTTTTAATGTGGTATCGAAGTAGTACCAAATCTTTGATCATTCTATCATTGATCGCGTGGTAATACCGGTACCAATTACTCGTAGTTCAAATCTCCTTTTCTTATTTGCATCATAATAACATTTGCACATACTACCAATTATTTTGATCTCATTAACATCAGAATGATTGATTTGAATGCTAGAGAATTTGTTCAATATAAATCACACTGATCGCATACTTATTAAAGCCTTTACCGCCAAAACTATGCTCTTGGTTCGGCTTAGCCTACACCGTGAAACATAAATATGGGCGTGACTTCATTACTCCAGTACGTTTAACGAACTTCGTGCAACCAGCATAATAGCTCGTTTTTCACGAGTCGGATATTTTGCCGATGCACACTTAGGGGTTAATAATGTTACAGTACTAGTGTGTTATATTCCTACGGTATATGGGCCTGTCCTCTATCGTCCCGATTGGCCCCTCTCTCATGTAGGCTTTTCTCTCCCAGTTAGCTCCTCTACTTCCACGTCTAATTCATTACGTTCAACGTTATATCATGACAAATGAGAATTTGTAACGTACAGTAACAAGTCCCAGCTTCTGATCTAAATCAAATCATCACATTTTATCACATGCTTATTGTTTCTTTGATAATGCGCGATTTAACATCTTCAAAATACTCAGTAGTAAAGCTGCGTTTTACGGTTTCACTACACTACAAATTCTAAATTTGTCAGTCGAACAGAACATTCGACATCCAACGCTCTTTTGAGCAATCAACTTATCACCTAGGAAGCCTCGGCTGTGAGATTACAAAGTACTTTATTCAGAATTACCTTCGAAGGAGTCCACAAGACGATGATTTGGTTGCACCCAAAGCTGCGACTCGCACGCTACAATCGTGTCATCAAAGACTTTGATGAGGATCTCAAGGGATTCATGGAAAAGCTGAGCCGTTAGCCTCCTTTCATTCTAAACAATGAAATAGGTTACCCTTTTTTTTTAAAACACCTAACTTCTGATCGGCAGATAAAGACGTCTCTAAAACCAACGACAGAACAATTTATTGAAATCAAAACGCATGATGTAAAAAAGGTGGATAGTTTTCAAGAGATCATCTTCGAAACCTTTCAGGATAGCTAGTATATCATGGGAAAAACTAGAGTATTGATGTCGTGACTGGCATGATCAAGACAAAAACTTCCTCATGATTGTACTTGGCACCAGGGTATTCAATGGTCCAGACTGCAGTCCAATTAGAGAGATTCCAATATTCGAAAAGGTTTTAAATCTTTGAAAAGAATTGAAGAATTTCAAATAATTCATTAATTCAAATGTATTTAATAATTGAAATAATTTCAATATTCTTGATATATTCAATGTTTTAAATCAAAATAATATTTGAAATTTATTCAGGAGTTAAGAATATCTTAATATTGGACTGCAGTCTGAACTATTGGATACTCTGCTTGGCACAGTGGGAGGAGATGGTATGGAACAGAGTCTGAGAGTCACAGATGTCACGCTTGAATTCGGATGGCCCTACTTTATTTTGATTCCCATCGGACTGATCATTTTTGCCTTATCTGACTTTTCTAGGTTGCTAGATATGCTGTTGTATATAAGACTGCATCAAACACCGACAAGCAGCGAAAAATGCTGGTCTGTGAAGATTTTTGCGGTAGAGATATTAGGGCATCGCACGAAGAAGACTCTATTATCTACATATCTCATCTCGCATTATACATAATACCACAAAACCCTTCCACAATTTTCATCACATCTCTAAACACCAGTCATTCAACAAGAATAGCAAATGTCCTATTGTGCATTCCTGGTAAAATCATCGCATATTTTGATGTGGCACGGAGACAAAGGAACTTCCAAGTGTCCATAGCTGATAGTGAGTGACTTGTACAGCTAATCCCGTCACGCTCCTCCGAAAACTAATTGGCACAACACAATATTATTTGTATATTGAATGAATGAACTAGATTTTAAGATAAAGAGCTAATCGAAAGAGAAAGGCATTTATACGAAAAAATAAGGCTTGAATGGTATAGCTACTTACACGATTATTTGCAATAGGTATATGAGACACTAATACTGTAATAGACACCTCCAAGAGAGGTATCGACGTCTTCGTTGACCTAGCCAGTTCCAAGTATAGAACAAGCCTCCATAAAAGACCAATGTCATATAAAGTGTATAAATCGAACTTAAAATGGATCTGTTTGTTGAGCTAATAATACCATCAGAGCGCGTAATATTATTCTGTAAGTTAGCTGTATGAACTCCAGGAAAAGCAGGTGGGTGGAGAGAGGAGGGAGAAAGTACGATGACGAAGTTTCGAGATATATGAATTTGCCGGTGCAATTAAGAAAGTGGGTAACAACAAAATCGAATGTAGTTTTGGAGCAAAAGTGTTCAGATTGTCTGGTAGAAAGACTCTCGAGATCTTCTGCCTAATACTTGACAGGTTTAAATTTTGAATCCTCACTCCATTCGTCTGCGAAATGCGTCGCGGCTTCGATTAATAAAAAGTTCCTTACTACCATGGTAATTAACAAGTCCTCTCCTCTGAGTACATCGAGCATAAAAAATCAATACTCTTAGACCGAAGTGTAATCAGGATATAGGTGGTATTCCTGGCTTGAGTACCTCATGGCTTGGCTGTATTTTATACGTTCGTAGATAGGTCTGAACAAAATATTTGTCGGATCTGGAATACAATATACCACTTTTGTTCGAAAGGTAAAGTAATGACAGTAAAAATATAACATTAGGGGGTTTTCAATTACTTTCATGAGTGTGTACCAAACTGGAAGTTAAGTAGTGCGGACAAGGTAAAGAGGCTTGAGACAGACAGTCTGAAATATATGCTACAAGATAAGAACAAAATGGAAGTTTAGGGAGTATGTAGTCGGTTTATTGCTGCTGCAATACGATGGTGATCCTTCACCTCAGGATTCAGGCAAGAGCGATGGAAAGCGGTACCGATTTAACTAAAAACATATACAGTGATCGAATTATATCCTAGATAGGAATTATATGTGGATACCATATTTATCAAAAACTCTCCGCTATGACTACAGTGAGTCAAAACATAAAAGTCACAGAGTCTGAACTGACATCAATTTCAACCTTTACTGCAACTCTACATTCCAGAGGAAAGACTTGAATGTCTTCTCACTTCAAAATCCTAGTAGTCGTCCCAAGAAACCGGGCTCGGAGTCCTCACCCTCGGAGGGGCTCTTCGATTATATTTCGCAGTACTATGTGGTGCTCCCCCCCGCGTCGCAGCTTGACATTTGGGACACGCCTCCATCTTACAGCTCGGACACTGCAGTAGATAAGTCCAAACCTCAGAGCACTTTGGACATGCTTTACGACCTTGTACCTTTTGCCACCACCCGTAGTGGCGACATAGTGATGTGGAAGACTGGCTAGTGCCGGGTACAGAGAAGTTCTCGGGGCGATTGAGATGCGGAATTTTTTCACGGTATCTTCTGTTTTCATCGTGGAAGATTTTCTGCCTCTTTCTGCCCTCTTCCTCTTGTTTTCTTAACGCCTCTGCTTCTTCTTTTCTCCACTTTTCCTGCTGTTGCTGTTCTTGTTTTCGAATCTTCGCTAAAAGCTCTCTTTCCACTCTCTCAATCTCTTGCCTCTCTCTAGCTCTTTTCTCCCTTTCTAATCTTTCCATCTCTTGCCTCTCTCTAGCTCTTTTCTCCCTTTCTAATCTTTCTTTCTCTTCTCTCTCCTTATTCTCTCTGAGCCATATCTTATTTCGGATGTCTTGCAATTTCCTATCATCAACCAAATCCGCAGCGTCCACCTCCTCCTGCCCCCTTTTTAATAGAATTTCCTTCTTCTTCAAATCATCTCTCTTCATATCCAATCGCCTCTCCTTCATATCTTTCTCAATTCTTATCTCTTGCCTCTCCCTATCCTTGCGTTCTTTCTCCTCCTCGGTGTCTTCTGCCTTTTTGTATATTGGTGACAACAACCATGTTCCCCAACTATTCTCCTGTGCCTTCTTTGCTACCTCAGCAGCCATAATAACTTCCAGGTTTTTGATTTGTTGCTCCAATCGTCGAATTTCCACATGCAGTACGGAGCTTGAGGAGTCAAAAAAACCCTTCGTGATCTGCCATCGTTTTGCGCGTTCTTGCTTAGATTTTTGAAGTGCAGCAATCTTCGAAGCTTCTTCAAGTGTTTCAGATTGCTGGGTACGAGGCGTTTGTGTTGCTTGAGGGAAGGAGTGACTTCGCGGTATAGAGGGGTAGATGAGGTCGTAGGCTCGGCGTTTGCTCTCATCCTCCAATGTCTCGTAGGCTTTTCCAAGCTTCAGAATATTTTATTTCAGCTTGCATACCTATAACAATCGACAACAGAATTATCCTGTCCCGGAAATTAACATACCAGTTGAAAAGCTGCAGTGGCATCGTGGCTGGTATTTCGATCTGGGTGAATCTTCTTCGCTAGTCGTCTATAAGATTGTACAACTTCCTCGCGCGTAGCAGTTTGCGCAATTTCAATGACCATGTAGTAATCGTCTGTGATTGGTACCGGCGCCATTCCTAAGCAAACCTTTTCCCGGAAGGTAACTTATCTAGTGACCGCTTGAAAGAAACAAACAAACATGTTCTATTATCGTAGAACCCTCGCCGCTGCAACTATCTGTTAGTTGTCGGTGCAGGTGGGGCGCACTGCGCTTCCCGTGACTCAGAATGGAAGTTTAAATGTCCAATCAGAACATTCAAAAACGTTCCAAACAACAACCAAACTTCTTATGATCCAACATTCTTATAATCCAGCAATGTATCAGGCGCTTGCCATGATTGTGTAGGTATAGGTGATTTCTTTTGATTCTCTGAAGTCACATAAATACTTCATATAATCTGAATGATTTGGTCAATTATATACCGGTATATCGTTCTTCATGGTAAGTTGTTTAACAAGCAGAGTGGGTAGAAACGTTGAATGGACCCAAGTTCGTTTCGCACCTATGATGTAATAATCCACCATACTCGTGACTTTTTAGTCTAGTTACATTCCATTTTAAACTTATGGAGAGGAAAAAAGTTTGATCCAGTACATGTACATGCAAGATGCGAGAACCATCCTTTAGCCATGATGAAAGTGTGTGCGAAGCACCAAAAAAACTACGGTTATCCGGTCTATCTTTCTTCGACTTGTAGTCGCTACTCGTGGACGTCTTTACTTTTGCTTCACACCCAATTTATTTTACATCCCCTTCAATCATATTAATCCTGGATCTTCTCTTGGACTTTATCTTCGCGGAATCCCAGGACGTGAGTATCTACAACTTCATTATTTTCTTATCTGATTGAGAAACCAGTGTTTCGATACTTCCTTCAGAAAAAGAGTCAATGAACGACTTGTATCCCCCCTTACACATGAGAATGAAAGAAAGCTACATTCAAGTAACAGGGTGTTGAAGCAATGGTGAAATCCATGCTACGTGTGTTGTTTACGTTTTGCGGCATGATGTCTGAATGTACGAGAAGAAACTTCATGGCGTGCAGTGGCGGACTATCAATTGGATCGTATAGCGCTAGCTACACACATAAACAACCTTTTATACATAGCTTTCTTTTCTTCTGCCTCTTAAATTATAGGTTGTAGATATTAAGAATGTATTGAAGCAATTGTACCCTAAGTCATCATAAGGAGGCGGAGAGTGATGAATAAGAGACGGCATAGCCCCCTTCCTTGAATCGCTGCTGTTAGTTCATGTCATTTTCACACCCAGGGCAAGATCCCAGCATTCAATTGATATTCGGTTACTGTCCCTTAGGGTTTTAGACATACAATATGTCTGGTAGAGCTACACGCCTTAGCCGTCTTGTATAGTGTTAGATTGATACAGGACGTCAACAAATGAATCAACCAGCCAATCTACCTCTTTGTCGACACCCGTAATGCTGGGTTCTCCTCGCTATCATAGAAATCCGAGATACCTCTTTGAACCGCTGGACGTGCAGCAATGCGGTCAATCCACTGTAGTAAGTGTGGAAACTGCGCCATATCCTCGACAGTAAATTGCGCATACCTCCAAGATCGAACCCACGGCCAAGTTCCGATGTCGGCAATGCTGTATTTGCCTTTTCCTGCTCCCGCAAGAAATTCTCGTGGTATGCCAGTATAAAGTCCGGAGAGGCGGAGTTCAAATACATTATAGATGCGCAAAGTCTCGGTTCTAAAGCGTGAAATGGCATCTAGTAATGTTTTCATTTAAATTAGTTTGTATGCCTCTTACAGGCTCTTCTGTGAGATAAAAGTTTGAATCGAATTGCTTACAGGGGATCTTTTCTGGTGCGGATTTGCTGAAATGGTTGTTCTGTCCTTGATTTGGCTGGCCCGATGCTTGCCAGAAAAGAAGCCATTGTATTGCATCGCTTTGCTCGCGCTTATTATCAAATCCGAACATGTTATTTTTATCAAACATATCCGAGAGATATAGAAGTTCTGCAGATGATTCCATGATGGGAAAGGGTGGCGTCACTGTATTGTCTATCAGGATTGGAATTCGTCCTAAGAAGCAGCAGTTTAGTATCTAGCGAACAAATCTGAAGTATATCATACCGTTGGGGTTGAGATGTAGGAACCAGTCTTCCTTCTGCTCATCTGTTTCTAGATCAATCAAGCTAGTTGTCCACTCAGTGCCATATGCATCCCTGAGTTCTTCAAGCAAAATTTGCACCTTCTTTCCGTTGGGTGTCGATTCGGTGATCAAATGGAGTCCCTGTTGCCGATTCAGTTATAACGTACGAGTACAGCCTGTGACTACCCGCTTACCGTGGCATTCTTAACTGCTGCTGGAGTATCATCAGTGTAGAGCTCCGTCATTGCCGAGAATGAAGCAAAAGCCTCTTTTCGATCGATGTCAAAACTCCTCAAGAATGTCAAATGGAAAACAGCCGGGGGAATACACAGCTTTAAGTACTTTTCCGCCTGTCTTTTATAAGCAGGGGTTAAGATGTATTAATACGTCCGTAGGCTAACGTCAAGGTAACCTTATGCTTCACACCCGAATGTAATCACAAGTAAGCCAAACGAATCAAAACGCCTAGATCAGAACTTTACACAGTAGTTGTGCTTTGGATATTATTTTCGCTGCCTAGAGGCTTCCACTTGAGAGTGTCTATTAATACATTTTTAATCTGATCACGACTGAAATTTTGCATTCCAGGTGCAGTAATATATTATTTGATGGGTTTTTTGCAATTAATTATTGAAGGGGTAGGCGGATGACATTGTCAGTCAGTCTATGCAGCAGCAGCAGCAGCAGCACGAACTATTTCCCTGAACTACCCGCAATCACATTTGTCACAAGGTGTCCAGGGGAAGCCTCCTGCAATGGAAAGGACAAGAAAGGATAATTATCTAATTCTATAGTCATATGTTTATTTATAGACTTACAGTTTACTCCATTAGGTACTCGATTATATCTTCAAGCTTGAAGGAAGTGGATCAAAGTCCGAAGTAGGCAGGAGCGTTCAAAACTTCACCATCAAATATCTCCTCCAGTGTTAACAGCCCAAGGCATAGACAATTCCAAAAATTTCTCTAACATGCGATGTGCTGAGCCGTTCCCGACCTACAGGAATATGTTTGAGTTCTTCAAATATCTGTACTTTGACATATCTGCTGTAGTACCGACAAAGCCGACAAGTAATGATCCAAGATCCCCTTAAGTCTACTACCCCACTTTCGGGCCACCCCCCCTTTCGGGCCACCCTAAAAACCCACACCGCCTCAGCAACCTACCTTCTTAAATATTTCATGATTAAACAACCATTCAATCAATTGATTTCAAATTTTGAGAACACTATTATTCATATAATGACGAACCTCTATAAGGAAGACAATATTGCTGAAGCCTTAAATGCTATCGCAAATGGTGTTTCAGTACGAAAAGCTGCTCTGGATTATGGGATCCCTTATACCACACTTCAGAACTGTACCAATAGGCGAGTCTCCCATAAAAAAGGTGCCCAAATAATACAAAAGATTGCCCCGATTCAGGAGAGATGATTAGTAGAATGGATATTAGTACAGAAGAGCTTGGGTATTAGTCCTATTCATCAGCAAATTCGTAAAATTGGAAAGCATCTTCTCGATATAAAAGAAGTCGATTCTACCCTTGGGAAATAATGGATACACAACTTTTTGGAGAGGAATCCAGAGATTAGAACCAAGAGATAATATAAGATCGATTTTGCCCAAGTTTTGGGTGCTTCACATGATATTATTGCGCCATGGTTTCGAAAACTCGATTTACCAGAGATTATCGATATAAAACCTGAAAATCGATACAATATAGACGAGGCTAGTATAATGGAGGGTTAAGATCTTAATGGGCTAATAATAGAAAGTTCCCAGCGTCATCATATTAAAAAAAACAGCCTGGTTCAAGAGTTTGGACATCTTTTATCGAGTGTATTTTGGTAACAGGACAGGCCCTCAAACCACTCGTCATATATAAAGGAAAACACGTTCAACAACAATGGTTTCCCATTGATCTTGATCTTTATAAGGATTAGAACTTTATTGCTACAGAAAATAGATAGACTACAGATACAACAGGGCTAAAATAGTTGGAAAAGGTTTTTATACCTCAAACTACCCCCTCTCAAGCCAGAGAACCATAATTATTTATATTGGATAGGCATAGAAGTTATAAAACTATACCTTTCATATACAAATGCTTTGAAAACAACATATATCTTCTATTTCTACCACCATATACGTCATATGTCCTACAACTATTAGATTTATCAGTCTTTTCACCTCTGAAAAATGTCTATCGACATGCACTCAATAATCTGAATTCTCTCTCTGATTCTATACCAATTGGAAAACGTAACTTCCTTCATTGCTACCAGGAGACTAGAATAAAAGGTCTAATAGCTTATAATATTAAAGCTAAATGGAAAGTATTGGATCTATAGCCCAAAAACTTTGTTAAACCCCTTATAAATCGATTATTGCTTAAAAACAGCAACCAAAAGGTTTTAACACCTAACCCAGCCTCTGATAATGATCCCCAGTTTCAATGGAACATAGAGACATCAGTTATTACTTGGAGAACCCTTCAAAAAGCAATAGATCTTCGATTATATACATCAACTATGACTCAAGAAAAAGAGCCCGATTTGGTAACAAGATACTTGCTTTTTCGTAAGATTATTAAAGCTTTTGATATCAAGAACTATAATCTTATAGAATCAGGGAAACGTATAAAGCAATTGGAGTATCAATTGGATACTGTTATACCTAAGAAAAGATGTAAGATTGTTACTAATCCAAATACCAGGTTTACAAGGATTAGAGTTATTAGGGAAACGCAAATCGTGGCTGGAGACCATAGAATTAATGCTGAAGATAACGATGGTACAATTGAAAGTGATGGTACAGGCGATTTTATTGAAGTTGAATAGTTGTTGAGTTATATGGTGTGGGAGATGGGGGTCTTTTTTTTAGGGTGGCCCGAAAGTGGGGTAGTAGACTTACAATTTGTAAGACACGGTTCAGATACGACGAATTCAAGAGCTTCAGTAATGTGATTTGAAAGAGAAGTCGTCGAGGTGATGTCCAAACAGTGACAGAATTTTATTTTTCTGTGGGAGACAGAGAATAATCGATTATAGCCACCTAGGATATGAACATGGTTAGAAGCGGCGTGCTCAAGAAGCTGTCCGAGATGGGGTCTATAGATATTACTTCCAGATGCATGCGGAAAAATAGACCTTATGTATTATCCCTCACGCCATACACCCACAAGATAATTGAAGCTGCAAAGGAACTGCCTGCATCTTACCTCCTCTCAGAGGCATCCCTCCTATCAACTAGTAGTAATATTTAGTCAAACATATCCAGCACCAGTATACCCCGCGTCCATCCCTTATATAAATCGACTTCGGATGACAAGGGAAATATGCGGTAACATGAGAGTGAGAGGAATAACTTGGAGAGGTGCCGAACTCTCAACGTCTAATACCAAATAAATAGGCTTCCAGCAACACAATCTTCTGAGCAGATACTTCCGCGGAAATAATTCAATGTGCAAATATCTCAAGAAAGAAATATTGTTATGAAGTTTCACCGACATTTAGTTTACAACACCAGTTCTGAATTTAGCATATTATCCTGTAGCTTCGAAGTGGAAGTCATCGTCACAGTACTAATGACTCACACAGCATGAACCTGCGTACTCAGACATGCAATAAATTAACAACTTCATCATGAAGTAGGAAGAATCCCATGCTAAATGGAAGAAGTCTTCACTCGGGGTATAATTCAGACATGCCACAAAACCACCAAAGTGAGTATTTATTTGCTCCTGAGATTTTTGTCGTACGATTCCGAAGGAGAATATCGTACGAGGCCGACGTTGCATCATGTTGGTAAATTGTTGGTGTTCGACAGTGTCATCCTCGGGTTTGAGCGAAGGGGTTCTCAAGCGAACCAATACATTTATCAGGTGAACATCAAACGGCTATTCCTCACAATTGTCAGATCTATTTCAGTCGATTGAGTAATGCCACCCTGTACGCTCTAGAACTCACATAGTCGTCTATATAAGACGAGCAACAAGACCGACGAGCCCTAACTGGTTTGTGGTTAGATATGAGTTGCCATTCGGGCAAAGGCGACAGGGTCGGCGGGCTGAAATAGGCTTTTTCCGATGGATTCGAGATTTAAACCCAATCTTTGAGAGCTTTTTCGTCATGCAATGTGTCCTCATTGTCTTCCAGATTCTTCAAGAGTAAGTTAGAGTAAGATACCCGTGCCACATTAATGATTAAATGATATCGATGAAGTTTCTCCAAGGAGTTCCAAATCTCAGAGCTGATAGTCTGAGCGTAGATTTACTACCCCTGTCCTGCAAGGTCGCCACAGTTGTGGCTAAGGAGTATCAGGTTTGTTCATAACTTCTCTGCAATATAACCTTTTTAAATGACAATGCCTTTTCTCCCCACCAGAATGACCTTCATGTTATACCCTTTTTATTCAGAATCACCTAATCTAGTATACTATACGAGATGGAAATCGAGGACTAAGAATATATATATAATCTATAACTAACTATAACTATAACAATAACTATCTAACCTTTCATATTGTGACCAAAAGGGTATAAACAGGACTCCGATTGTGTACTTAGAATCTACAAGTGAAGAGCTATATAGAGTACTAAAAGGAGGACTATATATACAGGTATTAGAAGTCATAAGGGTTAGATCCAAAAAAGTGAAAGAGTCCTAGAGATAAGTATCGTACAATGCCTAGGTCTAGAGCTATAGAAAGGAAGGTCCAAGAGAGCCATCGTATCATGCTACATATGTAGTATAAGCCAGTGGGCGGAAGAGAGCCGTCTGTTTCCGTCACAAATAGTATTCCTTTTTTTTTTTTGTGATTAGATTAATATATAAATTTGTAACCAGAATAGTATCATTTCTATTCCTGAGATTAGATTAATATATTTTATTTTGTAATTAGAATAATACAAAAAACTTAACCTGAAATAGTATATATTATATCTCGATTAATACTTAAACTATTTCAGATATCAAAGTTCAAAATAATGCTATTCCAGGTATTTACCATTTATTTTATATACAATTTGTATACAATTTAAAATATTCAATAACTTTTTATTATAAATAATTAAAAATAATCTATTAATTTTATTAGAATATTTGATATTCAAAAACTATAGAACAAACTTTTTATTTTGAATTATTTTATATATTTAAACTTTTATTAAGAATAATCGTTTTTTTATCAAAATATTTTGTGAAAATATCAAATATTTTAAATGAATGATAAATCATCGATTTTTATTTCAAATAAATTGGTTTTCTATAATATAAATCTGATAATACTATACAAAAACTATAAATTTATTTTTGTTTATTTTTGTTAAAAAGTTATTAGGATTTTTAGAATATTTTGAAATTTGTATACAAATCGTATACAAAATGAAAATTTCGATTTTTTAACCTTAATAACTTTTTATATAAAATCACAAAAAATCTGAAAGTTTGTAATTGAGCTAATAACTATATAAAGAATCTATTAATAAAATTTAATTTAATTTTATTCATTGAATAAAAGGTTATAAATACCTAAAAATCACTGTTTTTGGTGTGAAAGGGTGGCCCAAAAGGGGGGGTGGCCGAAAAGTAGGGTAGTGGACTTATAATCTAATTCCCCAAATCTTCTACTTCTACGTATTTGAACTATGTTTCCTATTTCCTCTCCGTGAAACTTTTTCCGTACCTTAGGGATTTCAAGACTTCAAGTGGACTGGGTAATCCCATTATATACGTAATATCAGAGTGGATAATTAGACAACTAAGTAAGGCTTTCCTTGAATAATCCTTGGAAAATCAATGTATAATGCATGCATATGCACATGATTTTCATCATTTCATATTACAAGTAAATCAACAATACTTTCCCCTCCCTTTCATTTCCCTTTCACATTCCCTTTCATCCCCATCATCCCCTATAAGCCCTACCCGCTGAATACAAATCAAATATGACGATTCAACTACATAACCACTTCATCAACCTATTACTCAAAAGTTTTCCCTCTCTCTTCCTCTCTCTTCCTCTCTCCTCCTCCCTCCTCCTCCCTCCTCCTCCCTTCCCCTTCCACATTCCCATCCATCCACCCCCTAAAGAAACCCCACTACTCGTTGCTCATTACCTCATCAAACTCAACCTATATCCAATCCCATACACATCAAACCCTCCACAAACCCACAAACCCACAACCCAACATCAAAACTTCTTCTCCTCTTCTCTTCTCTCTCTCTCTACTCAAATCTCTCTATCTCCCTAGATTATCTATCCATCCAACTATCCAACTAAATTCCCAATTCCTATCTCTAATTCCAAATTCCTCGCCTAATATAATAGCTATATAGTGATGATCTAGCCAGTATATTCTAGCTAATATATATCTAATCAGAGTGGCCAATTAGCCAATTAGTCAGTTAGTTAGTCAGTTAGTCAGTTAGTCAGTTAGTCAGTTAGTCAGTTAGTCAGCTATCAGCCAACTATTAGTTCCTAACTGATTCACTGATAATATGTTATTATTATCACTAACTTACTAATCTCGCTAATTAGTTGCTTATCACTTAATATATAATCTTTATTTAACAATGATATATTGATTCCGCCCCCCTCCTCTCCTTCACCCTTTACTCTTCAACACCCCCTCCTCTTTCCTTTCTTCAATACTTCCTCCCCTCTTTCTCCCATCGAAACTTTCTCCTCCTCCATCCCCCCTCCCCTTCCCCTTCCCCTTTTCCTCCCTTCGATGCCCCCTCCCTCTTTCTTCTTTTGCTACTAAATTTTCCTCCATCCCTTCAATACCAAGCTTCAAGCTTTCCCCCCCTTTCTTTCCTTTATAATTTATATACTTTTATACTTTTATAATTTTATATTAAAACATTAATAATCCAAATAAACATTATCTATCTATTCATTCATCCATCCATCTATCTTCTCCTCCTCCTTCCTCTCCTTCCTCTTCAAAAATTAAAATCCAAAAATATTTTATCTAGTACTCGAGTAAATCCACTCACACTCCACATTCAACAAAAAATCCAATCAGTTTCAGTTGATAAACTAGCTTAGACTATCACTACTACATAGACTATCCTTTCGCAAACTTGCTTATAGTATTTTAAACATCTACCTAGCTTTTATACTGATTTATATTGATACTCGCTGACTTAGACTTGGCTACTCTGTATTTAAATTATTTTGATTCAGAATTTCAGTCTAATAATAATCTAATATCTATCTATACTATACTATACAATCGTAACCGTCACGGGTAATAGATAGTACAGTACTCGAGTAGATTTATAATACGAATTATAATACGAATTACAAAACAAATATATTCTCTTTATATTCCTTTCATCATTGTTTATTATTACTCTTCTATTCTATAATATCCTATTATATCTCATCCCATCCCATATTATCTCATCTTACTCAAAAAGACAATAGAAAAGATAAAAGAAATCAAAGAAAAAGCGAATATAATATAGAGAACCAAAAGTAAGAAGATATGTTATACTTTAGTGAAGATAAATAATATAAATCTGTTTTATTTATTAGGTTATTGCTATAATTTTGTTACTCGAGTATAGTTATATCTCTGAACTATACTAAAGTATGTGGTGTAAAGTGGGATCAACCTCATTGATATACAGACAATCTGCAACAACAACCATCCTTCCGCCACATCAATGATATAAATAATATCAATCTCATCATCTCACTTGAATATAAACATCGACCAAAACTCATTAAATTAAGAGAAAGTGGTATCATAATTAACTACACTGAAGAGATGTATAACAAAAAGAATGAATCTTTCAATGTCAAAGACCGGGGGTATTGATGTTAAAAGAAAACGAAACCATCAGAACCATCAAAACCATCGTATCATATAATATCGTATCCAAAGCCGAAATCCCAGCCGAATCCATTTGCTCCAATCCACAATTAGCGAGGACTGCTCCTCTTTGCCTTTCCATCATATAACCATTGAATCCCAAATGCATCAAGAAATTGACGGTACGTAAAGTACAATGTTGGAAATTGCCGTGTCCGACCGACAAGCGTCAACCGTGCAACGATTTTTTGAAAATCGCACACAGTGATGTTCAAGTAGACCAAGCTGCAAGAGCAATTTGAGTGTCAGTGAAAACCCCCCTTTAGATATTTTCAATGACATGGGCATTTAAAGCGCTTTGAAAACCGGGATCCTGACCTCCAAAATCACCAATATCATTTCTGCTACTAGAAGCGCCACCATGAGCTGAACCTTCCCCCAAAGCATTTGCCATTTGACTTCCAATAGTCGAAGCACCTGGTAAGAAAATAACCTTGCTGTTGGCAGATTTAGCCATGGCTTGCATTGCCTCGAGATATCTGATTTGCATGGCAGGGGCGCTGGATAGAATATCGGCGGCTTGGCGCATGAGCTTAGCGGACTCAACCTCAGCACGAGCAGCAATGACTTTAGATTCTCCGATACGCTTGGATTGTGCGGCCATGGAGAGAGAGTCTTGAAGTTCGTTGCTGAAGATCATGTCCTTGATGAGCATGCTCTCAACCTGCACACCCCAACCTGATGCGACATCTTCAATTATTTCCTCGATCGATTGAGCAATTTCCTCACGACGTTCGATGACATCTTGTAAAACACGAGCACCAACAACGTGACGAAGAGTGGTTTGTGTACGCTCGACGAGTGCTTGGCGCACATTGGAAATACCGAAGGCGGCCTTGTGAGGTGAGGTGATGTGATAGTAGATGACCGAGGTCAAATGTAAAGTAACGTTATCTTTGGTCATGCAAACTTGTTGGGGAACCTCTGTAAAATATAAAATTAATGGCGCAGTCTTGCAGAAGGATGGGATGTAAACATACCAACAATCTGAATCTTGACATCAACCTGAATAAGACGCTCGCTGAGGGGATTGATCTTGACAAGACCAGGGTCGACTGCACGATAAAAGCGACCGAACTTGGTAACGAGACCGACATTACCCTGCGAAACTGGCTTATATGGGTTTGGGCAGACGAAACAACATGGAATAGCACCACAGGTACCAATGCATGAGCCAAGAGTATTGACTATGTGCGAACAATAGTTAGTGATCGATCCATTAAATATGCGCAAACATGCTAAGGAGAATCAAACTTACTCATGCTTCCATACCATCCATTTGTGTTTGTATCGTCGTCACCTTGCAAAACTTGGGCATATGATGGTTGGAGATCTTCTCTTCTTGGCGGTTCAACGTTGACCATGGGATTATCGGTACGACCTGGCGTACTGCGAGAAACATTGTATCCATTGTGTTGTCCAGATGAACTGCCGGCCGAAGCAGGTACGAATGGTTTGTGAAGGTCGTCGCTCATTGTTTGTTTACCATCTACACTTGAAGACATGTTGAAGGAATGTTGACTTCTTGATTGTATGTCGATGAGAGTGTTGTCTTTAAAATAGAATAGAGAATAGAATGAAGAAGTTGTAAGTGTACGTTGATGATTGAAAAAAAAAAAGTGGTATGACAAATGATGTGTGAATGTGAATGATTTCCCGGGAGGGAAGGGGGGGGAGCACTTCGATTATGTAGTTGACGGATTGTTGATTGTTGTTATTGTTGCAGGTGATTGATTGATTGATTTGATCGAGGCGGATTTGATGGCTTGGACCTTTTTGCGGGGAAGGAATGGATAAACGGGAGATAAGTGGAATATAAGTGGGACGTTTAATGGAGAAGAAGTCAATCTGGAATGAGATACTTGTCTCGAAATACTGTAACCGTTTCTTATGTGAATAAAATGATATGATGAGAATACCTACGTAGGCATATGAATTAATTGTCTCTCTTCTCTTCGTCAAATTATGAGATGATTGCATACAAAAAATGCCTCGTTATCAATTTCTTACCGATACTCTTTCCTTATTGATTGATCGTCGCCATTTGACATACATACATTTGAATTCTGACTCCCAGCTTTTTTTTTTTTTTTTTGCTGCGCCCCCCCCAAATCTATCCTCCCTTGTGATAACCATAGCTATCACTACTGACTGCCTACCTAGTATCCTAGTACCAGTGATCGCGATCAGCCTTACTCCGTATAAGTTATTTCTCTCTCATTATTACTCGGTCAACAATCATCATTTTTATCATTATCAATCCTCTCACCTTCATTTCGTATAAGTCAAGTAGATGTCTCATTCCGAATTGAGTCAAATCATGAATGCGGGTCTATTATTCTTCAGCCCTTCTAGAACATTACTTCATTTTGTCATTCATAGGTTGCCTTGTCAATTTCCTAATCCAACTGTGCTATATTATGTTAACGTTATCCGTCTTTACATGAGTTATTTTCCACCTTGACTTGACTGCCTAGATCGTTGTTCCTCATTTCTCATTTCTAGGTAATTTTCGTTTCCTTTTCGAATTCCTATGTACTCGAGTATGTCTCATCCGCTTCCTGATGATCTTAAAGCTCAGCCCTGCCAAGATTATCTATACCCACCCTTGGGATCTACTAGGTACAGTATGTACTTTAGTGGTAGGATCCATTGTACGTACCCATATACCCACATAATGTCAACACACTCGTCATCTTCTTTCCAAAAGATCTCGTCTACTGTACATTGCAACCACAAATACCAGCTTCCTATATAAGCCTCATGACTGTCCAACGAGATCGGAATTCATTCAATGATTTGAGTAAACGAGGCGCAGTCTTCAATCACAAATGCTGCTCCCCGAATCTCCTTTCTCTGTACAATGCTTAGAGCCTTACCTACTTACCTAGACGACAGACCAATAACATGCAAACCACACAAGGTATCTTTGGATACAGCAACCAATCAGCAATCTGATCATCCAACTCCATACAGTAAGTAGTACATACCATGTTTGCAAGTTGCAATACCAAAGTCTCATGATTTTGAATTACACACGCACAATCAGGACATCTCATCACTCCTGTACAGTGCGGCCAGCATTAACACGTTAGTTAATAAACCCACTTTTCCATTCTATTCTCTCACTCTTCCTTCTTTCCCCGATCTCGGTAAATAGATGCTGAGTACGCTATATACATACTGTGAACACGGTCCGGCTATAGCTTCCGAGATCAACTATCTATGCCTTGACGAGAATAAGAACCTCCGACAGGGAGTATTGTAACAAACGGACTTGTTTGAGGCTGCATTTGTTACTTGCCAAGGCATGAATCGGCAACAGATAGGCGGGTCGACTATCTTATTTACGGTATGCTTTTATTTCTATATATATCGGTGCTGGAGATATGCGGTATATTGTACTGGGTATACCCGGTGTGGTTTGTAATTAACTATTATAGAGAAATAAAATACTATTTTATACTATTTCGATTTATTTATTTTAATATAAAAATTCATGATAGATATAATATAGTATTACTCAAGTTGATATTCTAGAAAACTCTATCTTATTAAAGTCTAACTATCACCGCGTAGAGACTAATCCCTTCCAGGAACTAGCCGGAAAAGCATAGATGTAAAAGGATGTGACCAAAAGGGTATAAACAGGACTCCGATTGTGTACTTAGAATCTACAAGTGAAGAGCTATGTAGGATGCTAAAAGGAGGACTATATATACAGGTATTGGGAGCCATAAGGGCTAGGCCAAAAAGGGTGAAAGAGTCCTAGGCGTAAGATGCCTAGGTCTAGAGCTATAGAGCTAGGGCTCTAAGCTGTGAAAGGAAGGTCCAAAAGAGCCGTCATATCATACTATGTATGTAGTATGAGCCAGTGGGCGGAAGAGAGCCGTCTGTTCCGTCACATAATAACTCCAAGGAGGATATTTTTGACGAGGATATATACTTTATTGATTACTTTGAGAGAATCAGTCCTGAAAATACTCTGGTATATCTAAAAGAATCAATTATAATTTATTAGAAGAATGTAATCCCAGAGCTATTCTGAGCTCCTATGGAATCAATAAAAATCGATAAAAAAGAACAAAACCTATTAAAGGAAGAAAAAGTAATACATATTTTTCTTCAAAAAAAAAGCTATCAAATAATAGAATAATACACTTCGAAGATAATTTAATAAAGGATTAACTATTGTACCCCTAGGGGCCTCCCAAGGAAAAGCCAATAAAGACTCAGAGGAGGAGTAGAAAACTCGAAAATTAAAGGATAGAATCTATAAGTAAAAACTTGAAATTAGTTGATGTCCTAATATTCCTAATATACATTATGGAGGGTTTTTGGAGAAATACCGGGTCTTTATTCAAGAATACAATTTTTTTTAATAATATACTAATAATCTATAAAAAGGATATTTATAAGATATATTAGGTATCTACCTATCTCCAGAATTCCTTCGTAAAACAATAGACTAATGTGAAAATAATCCTTATTAATTCTATATAGGATTACTTTCGGGAATTCCTCTATAATCTGATTGAATTATCTATAGTTAGGTACTGGGATGTATCTGTAAAATAGTTTTGAGTTATCTAAAAAATCAAGATTTTGACAGAATATACCAATTTGTCAGTTTGATACAAAACCGAATTAGAAAAACTCACAAAAT
>KI628877.1:0-25052 GCA_000503235.1 Sclerotinia borealis F-4128
TATATAATATAATTTGAAATAAAAAGTCAGATATCAAATCTCCTTCGATATCAAATATTCTAAAAAAATAAATAGATTATTCTTATTTACTTATATTGAAAAGTTATTTGAAATTTAATAACTTTTTATATAAAATCGCTAAAATTCTGAAAATCTGTATCTAGTCTAATAACTATATAAAGAATTTATAATTAAAATTTCATTCAATTATATCTATTGAATAAAAAGTTATAAAAGTTAAAAATCACTGTTTTTGGTGTAAAAGAGTGGCCCGAAAGTAGGGTAGTAGACTTAGCTTTTTTGATTTTGCTTATGCCTCTTCAAAGACCCGCCTGAGTATATAATTGAATTGATATATATTTTTGAAGCTATTTCTATTGTATCGAAGTTGGTGCTACCGATCACCTTGGGTGGTCGGCAGAATTCAAGTAGAGGATCAAGGGAAGATAAAACAGGTTTATACTAGATGGGGTCAATTTTGGCAGAGCTTATGAAGGAACATTTGGAATGCAGTCGGTGAGTGGAAAGAGCTAAAGTGCGTCAGTCATTTCAATCTTTTCATCTTCCGTTGGGGAAGAAATGTGAGTAGATAATCCATGATGGCCATATATCCATAGTCTGATCATTCATCTACTGTGTGTGTAATTGGGCATATATTCATTGATACATCTACGTCGGTTGAACGAATCTCTGGTAGGTATATATCATATCAGGAGATGTATTTATATGAATTGCAATAGCTTCTATGTTTACAATACATACATCCAAGTTATTTTTATAGACTATCAAGAGGTCATCTTGAGCTGCGCCTCTGCGCGTTTTGAAGGATGTAGACACGAACGTTGTGATCCATGATACCTATTTCGCGACCCTTTGTGTCTTTGACGATGTTTTAGTGGAACGATTAGATGAGCAATATTTCTATATATCGATACAGATGATTCGAACGAGACATTACGAGGTATAATTGTGAATGTGAAGTCAATATAAGTGAGCCAGGATGCATTGATGGCAGCTAAAATTTTGTGGGAAATTATCCCGCATGGATAGAAGAATTCATCGGATCTGATACAATGGTAGATAGAATGAGCGGGTTGGCGTGACATTCTTATACAGGTCTCTCTTAGAATCTAGATAGTCAAGGGGGTCTTCTTTAATACTGAAATTAGAGATTTGAAACAGGTGAGAGATGTGTGACAGCAAAATCTTTTGCACGATCTGAGAACCCTCCTTATAATTCGATGTACCCATATCATATGTGAACATTCGAGTAGTAATATCTAGCATGCAATAAATCAAAATGCGACATCTAGATGCCGCAGATATTTAAATCATTGATCTTTTGATATAGAGTAGACAATACAGGATAGTCCTATAGAATAGTTTAAAGGAAATAATCATTAAGGACTTCATAACACCTACACTTTGCGGCCAATATAGCGGGCACCATTGCACTCCGTTGTAGCGCTTGCCATTAAAACGATCATCCAGATCAAGGCGCCAGACTTTTATTGACTTATGATTGTCAGGAAGATAACGTTACTATTTAGATATACTGAAAAATACTGGAGTGGTCAAATAATAGTCATACTCTTGGCGTAGGCGGAGTCAATATCTTTGGTATCTCAATATATCTGCTAACCGAACACAGGCTAGACCTTTGAGCCACTGGAGTAGATTCATGATACTTACAAGATGAGAGAGAAGTGAAGATGTGATGGGTTTTAGCCAGGAAAAGACGTGCAAGGCTGATGTTACAGAGTACTTTTTAATTGATGAAATTCTCAAAAGTTAAGTATTGAAACAAATTAGAAAAATAATCGTCTACTCCATTTGGCACTCGAGAGCATGCGAGTTGTTTCGATCATGGCTCTTTTGTTGCCATATTCAAGAATCTCTCTTAATACACCCATAATATTCCCCGAAAAATAGTCAAAATGAGTGATGGAAGTATCTGAAGGTTCTTGATGAATTTCTATTGTATAATATAAGTCAAATTCGATCATTCTTAGACCTAGCAATCCAATTCTAGTCATGACCAAAATGATCCGCATGCATGTTCCGACTCAGACAATTCCAAATAAGAGCCAAATTTTATCTTTTTATGTAGACAAAAGGTAGAAGGATGAAAAGCAATATATATCACATTAGTCAAGCTTGACAGTAAGAGGTATGCTGAAGTGTGAAAGGGATGAGCTGAGAACTCGAGAATGCTGTCGCTTGTCTCTCAATAAAGTCTGGAAATTCCAGAATTGCTTTGGCTTATGTATGGCGTAACCAATGAGATCTGATAGACCCTAGCTTCTCTATTGATGGACGACCGCTTGAATGTTCACACGAAAATCGTGTATCTGGGTTCAGCTGGGGTACTTATCAGCAACATATCCCTTCGGAAATTGCCATTATTGCTTTGAACGACGCAATGACAATGAAACCGCTTGATGATTGGTAACAATACATTCTAGAGCGGCGATAATGATGATATTTGGTCCACATATACTCCGCCGAAATACTTGCCATGTGAACATAAATCTTGTAGGGTGCTTGGCGAATCACTCGATCTTTCGACTTGGTCATCAGCAAGTCGGCGACCATTCATACAAGCTTTCCGTATCATAGACAGCACGAATAAATGGAACACCACTAAAGGGAAGTATCGTAAGAACGTTGACTCGGGAATTCGGCAGATATACAAACAGTAACGCACGACGTGAAAATGAAGATGATCCCTCACCCCAACAACCCATCACAGCACTAATCACACTTTCCACGTTTCAAGCTGACTTCAGGAAATTTGATGAGCAGTCTGACCATAATGTCATCTCGCACTACTGATAACAAGAACCACGCAAAAGTACGGCGGTTCCTTACTACACCGGTCATTTTAGTCTTTGAACATAGTTACCTATCATTAACTTCATCGAAAATTATAATAAATCTCAAAATGCTGACTTAGAGTAACTTGTAAATATGATGGGAACAATACTAACATCATGCCAGACTATTACTACCCAAAGATATTGTATCGACAATCAGATGGATGGCATGCTGATCTCAACACCATCTGATTGACACCTTCTCCACACTCAAAAATGCTACTTTAACGGCAGTCACTTTACTACCGCCCTGGTTACCGGTCATGACCCTCGGAGTACTTCTTTGCTCTTGATGATTGTTGGTATTCTGATCCCTATGTAAAATATTTAATACTCTTTGTATTTGAAATATCCGGAAATACCAACATCAAGTGGTCATGTGGCGGTGCGCTTATTTAGTCTAATAGTTATGACTTGGCAGAATCAACTGATTGTCTGATTGATTGACCCCTAGATCTTATTGTTATTATCTCAGGACAAAATCTGCAAAGAAATGAAATAATACTTGATCACACAGTGATAGTAATAGTTAAGTCAAGGCAAAGTATGAAAGATTCTGGCACAGCATTGAACGAAACCCTAACAGTTAAGCTTATTGCACCAATTAGGAATTTCCCAAACGATTATGGCACTTGTATTTACTTGTGTATTGCTTTCATAATTATCAGCTGTTATGTACCTTTTAAATTTACTCGTTGTGACGTGTGATATGATGAATTAAAGTGTGCGGAATGCCAGTCTCTAGCTCAAAACAAAAATGGATTCAAGATCGTCTAGCCCTAAGATCAACAGGACTTCGAAAGTCAATGCTTGTACCTCGGCGTATATTTCTGAACTGACAAACTAATCCGCTGTCAAATACTCATAGCGCGTCTGATCTCGGATATATTATCCGAGTTGTGCATAGGCTCAAAAGATAACAAAGGTTAAGAGATCTACTAACTAAGACGCATGAAATAAAGGTAAACGAGTATTGTAGAGCTAAGAGCGCATGATTCTTGACCTTTCTAGAGAAAGAGTAAATATTGTCAAAAAGGAGCTTTCAGTACGAAAGGCTGAGAGATATTTGGTGAGATAGTACGAAGTGATCGATTATGATAATACAATACTACTGGAGACGGTAGAAGGACTTAAAATAACATGATAGGAATTCACCAGTACCGGTATATCACCGTTTGGTGGATATTTCGTTTGCACAAGCTTGTCCAATCATGCAGAGGTAGCGCTGACAGCCAAATAAGGGGTGGAGTGAGCTAACTAACATACTGGGGTTCGCACGTGGATATCTCGAGGCAAGAGATGATCTACCAAGTATGCAAGATAGAGGAGAAGCGAGCCTTCCAGGATTGAATAGACTAAGGCTGCACCTTTGGTATCATGACACATCAATGATCACTCAAGAAGAATACAGTGAAGGATCTTCTGAGCCAGCCGAGGGAAATATTGTAGACTGGATCATACTCCATTGACCTTGTTGATAATCTTGTCGTCGACACATTTTGCCTAAGGTAGTTAAGCTTGATAGATATGAATAGATACAAATTGTCAGAGTTGAGGATTGATATTATAAAATATTTTCATGCATCAAGTGTGCTAATAACACGCGCTTCCAGTGTGTGTGAAGTATGAACCCCGCTACACATTTATTCCGTCGCCACCAAATTGATACAAACTAGACAGAACAACATAGTATAATATTGAACGAAACCCTTTGTGTGTTGGAAAAGTTGTTGCAGCTTGTCGAATGCTGTTCTCACGACGGCGCAGGTTTCACATCAGTCTGGCATGAATGACTGCGGCATGCGATGAGATGGTGGCAGCCGTGACGGTGGTTCCAAACCACTTATGGTAGTAACAACAGAAACCGTTGACAAAGTACGAAATATGCATGCTTGATGTTGAGATAAGGGCAAGGTTATAATGCTGATCATATGGTTGTGTGAATATGGCATCGCATAGTGAGAGAGCTCGCTATAGATTCACGGAAAAATTCATAGAAACTACAGTCTGGAATGCTGGACCTTGCAAGCAATCCTAAACGATGCAACAGCAAAGTATTGATAGCGCTGCTTCAAGATTACCGATAGGCCTAGGCCTCAGGTTGGCCAGAATTATTTGACCTGTTATTGCAACTTTGTTGAGATTATGTTCGTGGTGCGCACCTCTACAGGCCGATTAGAACCGGCCCCTCGTTCAGATCGTTATGGAACACCCGGATATGGAATGATGTTTTCTTCGATAGTAGGGCATAAATTTGCCATGTACAAATCAGTTTACTGGGGCTCATCGACATGCGATTGCACCTTAGTCGAAGGGGCGCAACATTCTTGTGAGAGAGATACAATTGACATTTTAAAGTAAACTTTTGATGTCGATTAAGGAAATCGGACAAGAACCATGGCGAATCGCGTAGGGAACCATGATTGATGACTGCAGCAATGGTGTTCATTGGGTGGTAACCCTTGGTTTTGTAACATTCCTGGAAATGGCCTACACGAGGCGAAGCAAACCACTACATACCTACATGGAACATGGAAGTGAGAAACGACCTGTGCAGTAAGCTTTCAATGGCTGCTTACCATCATCCAATATGAATGTTGGACATCGAGGAGGATTGTTGGCGACTAACTATCTACCCGTTCCGAGGTATAATCTTAAATAAATCGGAATCAGGAGCATGAAGATCCCGATGATTTGGGTTTGGAACGGCGAGCTGCGTTGCAAAGTTTGGCGGTATCTGTCTGTACCACCACTTCACTGAAAGGCTAGCCACAGGTAGCGAGATGTGCTGCGCCGTCTACTCGGTTTTCAGGTCCCCGAGCTGGTAACAATAGGGACTCGATGAGCGAATTCTGTTGCACCCTAAATATGTAAATAGCCGGATGTCCCCAATACTGCTGGCTTCCGTTCCCTTTAGATTGGCGAAGGTGCGATAGTCTCGAGGACATGAGCTCGTGGGTAATGAATGACCTGTGATCTGTGATTCGTGATTTGGTGGAACAATCTTACAATCTTGGGGTTACTCGGTACCGAATGTGTGATAAATGCTTATACTGGACAGGAGGAGTGCGCGTAAAGATCTGGAACTTTGGAAATCGACCGTTAACGAGGTTGTTGTGAGGTTATGAGTGATTATAATTACACAACGCAATCACAGCAGCAGTACAAACGAAGATTAGGTCCTACAGTCTGTAACTGTTGTGACTTCCAGGCTTTCCTTTCCGGCTGCAAGTTCCAGGAACCCCGGAATTTCCACACGGCCATACCCGCACGCCACGCCGCACACTACGTGACGGTGACGGTGACTACTATTGATTCTCTTTGGGGTCCATCTCATTATACATTTGTAGAAGTACTCAAGTACGAGTACTGAGTACAATTACAATAGCTTTCCGGATAGGAGCATAATAGATTACATAATAAATGTCAGCATTTCCTCTTTTAGATATTCTTGCGAATTTCTGCATACATATTGCAAGGATTCTGTGACAAGCTATTAGAACCAATGGTTATATTTCCTTGTCAATGGAAGCTGTAATTGGCGATAACTTGTGATCGAGCTTTTGACCATTGACAGATGGGGAGTTGCAGATAACTCAACTGCATACAGTTGCAGATGTAATATCCAATCGCAAAGCATATATCAGCTTCTAGATGGATAATATAGGATGAATTAGTTCTGGTGGTCTAAAATGCCCCGATGAACTACTCGATATATTTATGTTCACATGCATTTGTTTCTTCTGTCAAACATGCGACCGTTCTAAGTATCGTTGATAATTCCTAATCTGGAAACTTCAGCGATTTCCTTGACACCCGTTGCTGTGATGACACTTTGCACTATAGCACCCATGACTCCCGCTGCCATTTGGGTATTATCCTCCAATATCCTTGAATGTTGTCTCTTACCGTGACACCACTGGTCGCTTGGATCTAGGTTGTTTGAGATCTTTAGTCTTTGAGGGGCTGGCTCATGGTCCCTCCACGATAATTGTGGCTTGTATAAAGCACGAGATGCTGCAAGTAAAAGTAAGGAAATCTGCAGGACAGAAAGCATGACAGCCTAGCCTATTACATGAAGTTGTTGGGTTTGACCTTCCCTCTGTTGGAAGCCATATGAAGTTCTATGAACATGGTGTCTCGGGAAGACAACATTCGGAGGATTGTACAAATGTTACAACCATGATTTGTTTCATCTGAATTGGCCATGACATCTTGAGCTGTACCTAGGTGGCTGCATTATGTTATGATCACATGTCTTACTGTTGTTCGGTGAAAGGCAAAAAACGAGAAGGAAATATCCAGGAAACGATTCACTAACTTTGTCTGTACTGTACATTCCCCAAATATGCAGCTACACGGCCAGGCGCAGGCATATGAAGCTATGGGTATATAAATTGATAACTGCATATAACAAATATGGTATATTCATAAGTTGACTGGCCATTTTATATCCCTCGACTCGCAGCTTCGATTATATTTCCGTAGGATCAAGGTCATTCATTCATTGTTGTATGGTTGTATGAATCGTACACGCATACCAGTGTGCAGTCGGTCGTCTGTGCAGCAGATATGCTATGCTGTAGCATCAAAACCTGCCAACCTGGTATGAGAAAGGACTCATCCGAGCGAGATCTGTCATATCCATCATGCCTTAAGCTATAACCGAGCCCCACGATCTCGGAGGACTCGGAAGATGAATATTTTCATCCCCAGGAACTTCATAACTTCATAATCAACTCAGAATGTTTCAAAATTTACACTTTTTCTATACGGGAAAGGGACGGAACGGATGAATCACTGACAAGACCCCTTCCTTCATCTAGATCTGTCGTCTTTCAAGGATCAGACTCGGTGTCTGGTCTAGGTGTCTGGGTGTGTCTGGGTGTTCAACGGTCCCCAGCCATCTAGCATTAGTAGGTATAGCAATATAGCATTCAATTTTCATATTACTGTACAGTACTGCATATTTCAAATAGAAGACCACCTCGTCGTTATGGTTGGTCCCAAGCAGATGGGTCGCTCGGGCCAGAGAAAAAACCCCCTGCAATCTCCCATCGTTCTGCATCCTGCAAGTGTTTTGCACTTTCTATTATCTCCCGATTTTGAATTGAAAGAACGGACTACTTCAGAACTATTGTATGTATATAGCAAAAATGATAATACTGTATTGTATATATTAACTGGTGGAGTGGGTATTCGGCGATTTGAATTTCCCCAAATCGATCAATCATGAATCATGAATCATGATATAAAGTTTCCTTTACAGCTGTCAATACTTCCCCCCTTCCCCCCCCAAGGATATGACATCCTAGAAAAATAAACTCCCGGTTGTCGATCATATCATGTCATTGACAATTTGACAGAAATTAGGCCAGTCAGTCACTTTTGCCTGAACGTCGGTCGTTGGCTTGCGATAGGTGAGAAAGTCAGAATTACTCCCCAGAACCCGGGATGTCTTGCCTTATGTTTATGTACTCGAGATATTATTGCCATTTTGTTCAGAAGAGGGTCTGATCTCCATGAATTTCAGCTTTAAGGTCTTTCCACATTGATCGGACTTTATTGGTTCTGTTTTAATATTCTTTTATTTCTAGATATTTTATTATAGAGAATAAATAAGTTTTCCCAAAATTATTGAATTATTTCTCGTATTCTTTTATTTATAAATGATACATATTATAGGGGTCTGTAGGGTTATTTATTCCCTTCGCTGAAAGTGTCAATATTATATTTCAAATTCGTCATGAATCAAGTAATATGACAATAATGACATTGCTAATGTTCTTTTGGTAATGATCATTTCCATTTCCTCTACCCATGCACTGCATATTACAAAGTTTCGATTTGGTAGGTAGAATTGGTCGAATTGGTCGAGTTCCCGAAGTGGGTTTCAAGATTAATAAAGGATACTGTACATTAATTAATAAATAAGAATCCTTACAGATATTGCAATTGTGCAATTGTGCAATTGTAAAGTCGTACTCTGATAACTCTGATATGTGGGAAGACAGGAGGGGAAACACAAGACAAGGCTGATCCCAGAAAGCATGAATAGATTTCAATGCACATACCAGGGAATTAGACCTAGGACTGATCTCCACCTGTGACCATCAAAACTGCCAAACTGAACATACATCGATACAGACCCCATCGATCAGCTATCAGCTACTATGACATGAATGTGTAGCTAATCAACAACAAGTAAGAAACACGCAGACCCATAAACTACATCAATCGGATATTAGAAGACCAACTAACTAGTAAACAATGAGTCAAATCGCAAGTCTTCCTTCAATTGTCCCCGATTTTTCATCACTCGTTCGGCAAGGTGCAGTTAAAGTTGCAGCTTTGGAACATCCCCCTGCTCGATATTGAATCAAATGTAATGTTTCCACCGGGGAATATAGCGGCTGCACTGCTGCACGGTTGAAAGAGCGTAAGTGTAAAAGAGAACCCCGGCACCGTGACTCTCGCATTTGACTTATGAGAACGACTTATGAGAACCTAGCTGGTGGGATGCATGCAGCTCCTCCTTTGCAGCGAACATCATCATTACATCTCACTAATATTCTTCATTAGAGATGCATACTATTATAGAGTTACCTGCCACCCCAAATTCAGTCATACAGTCAAGTATATCTATCTTAGTCCTCGTTGTATGACTCGCAAACCTACACCCTTTCAACCTTCTAGGAACCTTCCAGGAGAAATGACGCCACACTAGACGCTCACTTGGCTACAACCGTTCTTACCTCTGGCTCTTTTCTTAGTTTAACGTAAGAATACCTTCACGTAGCTTCGACAACGAGGCTATCCTAACCTCACATACCCCCTTCTTTATCAAAGCACAAACCTCGGACGGACATTAGATCCACCTCTAACGCTGCGGTATTCTTTTGGGGAAGATACCCCTGACACTTTGATCTTGTCCTCCCATCCTCTTAGCCTTCTATGGAAATCCCATCCCGGCAGCTGTGCAGCGGCCCGTTGATCTACATTATTCAACTCATCTGGTATACTTAAGGGTCTTCACTCCTCATTGCGTGTGTTTAACAGGCCCAAATATATCTTATATCAATTAGAGCTCAAGTCAGATTGCCTTCTATCACCCATTACCAACTCTATATACGACCCTGTGCAGAAAGTCGATTTCAATTCTTCCGTTTTTGTACCGACATCACCATCGAACATTCCTAGCCTAGTTGAATGTGAGTGTTCCGAAGGTAACGTCACCCGTCGTTGTTGGATTGTTCGAGGTCGGCATCGGGAAAACCTTCAAGTTACCATTGGAATATCTTGATCTTGCATCCAAGCAAGATAGTCATAAAGTCATTATCCTGGTAACAATATTCACGGCACTCTTCAACCTTTACCCTACCACTGCTAGTGGACGATCCAGTCCGGGTAAGTCATCAAACTAGGTCATTACTCCTCCCGACTTTCTTAGTCTGTCTAGTCTTTGAGGTTTTGTGGATCTTTGAATAAACTTCAAAACGTTCTTAATCATTAGCAAACCTTCTTTCGGAATTTTGTTTATACTTTGCCTTCAATCAACTATGACATCAAGTAATACCATTACTGACATTTCCAAAGAACAATACCCTCATTTACCTCGTCAAAACCCACGCGGAGCTGTATCGGGTAGAAACTCTGAAATGAACTTTCCCACTCCAGAACACTCTCACAGGCAAAACATCAATCCGAGAGATCCGTATGTCACCAAGGTTGTATCACAGAGACTCCGTGTATTCTCTGACCCTGATTGGCGTGGTCTTGACCTCGTCTCTGGAGGTTCAAGACCACGACTGACAAATGTCCAGGAATCACTTCCTTCCATTCGAACAGTAAGCTGCTTTGAAATGAGTTTGGAGACAGAGCTGACTTCCAATTAGATGTTCTCTGGATTTGAAAGCCAGGAAGGACCCACTGAGCCCGAATACAGGCACAATGCCAAATCATTTTCCCCCAATACAGCAGAAAGAACCTACAATACATCTCCTGGATCGATTGAGAGAAGGAGATTATCCAGTGATTATTACGATGAGGAGACTCAGCGGCAACGGGATCGATATCAACCAGTTGGAAGCGGTCGAAGCCCGATGATAGCGACAAGTGGCTATGACAGTGCAGCCGCTACAACGATTTCCTCTACTGCTCGTCGAGAAAGCCTTCAATCACTTTCAGACTTCAGGGCCTATTCTAGCCACGGAAGCTCCTATATTCCAAGACCCACCCGAGAACAATCTATCCCAGCAATCCCAGAATTCAGAGTCCCAGATCAAGATAATCACACTTCTAAACCACCATTTCATTCTCCAATCTCTGAGCCATCAAGTGTCATGTACCGCCCAAACCTTCCCAGCCTTACTACACCCGATCGATCCTATAATCGATCCTATTCCCAAACCCCAGCGGGACGTTCTCACAGCGACTATCCTTCTAGAAGCGAGTATGCATTGGAAGCTACCCGTCCATACCGCCAGCATAATCATGCTACTTCTCACGATAAATCATACACCTCTTCGCAATCTGATTATGGCTACCAACATCCCAGAAATCAATCCTTCTCTGGACCTCCCTGTCAACTCAATCAAGGAAAAACGCCATTCACCAACGGGTACCATTCAGGAGACTACAGCCTGGCTGCCTACCAAACACAAGATATGGGAGACATCAAACCCCGGAAGCGACGAGGGAACCTCCCAAAACCCATTACAGATGTTTTGACAGCCTGGTTCATCAACCACCTGGAACACCCCTATCCCAATGAGGAAGAAAAGCAATTACTGATGAGACAGACGGGATTACAATTGAGTAAGTCATCGACCGCAACAAACCTCGTTATCTACAACTGCTAACAAACTTTACAGATCAAATATCTAACTGGTTCATCAATGCACGTCGTCGCAAACTCCCTGCTCTTCAAAATAGCGCTCGCGCAGAGAGCGCTGCTAGATCGCATCTTAGGCATCATAACCGAATGCACTCAACTGATGATGGACAGAGTCCTATGAGCCTCTGCGATAGTGAAGTAGGGGTGAGCCCCTATGCTGCATCTGGGTCTATTGAAAGGTGGCCTTCATGCCAGGACGAACGACACATTCAGCATCATTATTAATTTTTTTCTTTGGGCATTAAAGGCGTGTATAGGAATAAGACTCGATGCCAACACCTGGGAAAGGGAGGCAAAGTCTACGCAATATTCTTTTCTTGATGGTTTCATTTGTATTACAACAATTCTGCGATTTGTTGGATTGGAGTTGGAACGGGATGTTTTTCACTTCTTACAAATGTAAGGTTCCAATAGGACTCGGCATTATCAGGATATGGCATGGGATCAACGGATTTGGGATGGGCAGCAACAGATACCAAAATCTGGGTTCTTCACTGAAACCAATAGTATGAGCACAGTGGAGTCAACCGACATAAACACAGACTCTCTATATTCTGGTGTATATTTAGTTCAGGGGTTTATTGGCTAATAGATACAATAGCACGAATATTGATTTGTACTGTAAATATTACAATAAACACATTACACATTACACACGCAGCCCCAGGAAATGACTTATTAATGGATGATCCCTCATTCCTCGTGCCGTCCGTCCACTATCCGGTCATATATACGTACCCACATCATCCGCTTTTGCTTGCTTACTCAATATTTCCTTTTCCCACTTTTCTTTCACAATCTCTTCGGACTTATATTCATACACATATTCATAGCACTTTAGTCACTGTACACTTGTACTCATCTCCATCCGTGTTTGCCAGGGCTCGCGCCTTTCCGAACCTCGATCATTAGGCCGCCAAGATTCATAACTTTCGCACTCAGATAACTCCACGGAAGATTTACCGGTATTCTATCTCCTCGAGAGTAGACGTGAATTGCACTGAATTAGACAGCTGCATGATCTTCGTTGTGACTCGGTGGATTTTACGAAATGGTAGTATGGTAGTGTTATAATATGTTCTGTTGATTCTTCAAGTCTCAAATCTCAAATCTCCATATATATACATATATATGTCAGATTCACTAATTTTTATAGCTAAACAGGTACCGCCATCGAGTCAGTCAGTCATGGATACATTGGAATCAGAATTCATTGAAGCTCCGCTTCGAGTCTATAGCACTCAAAAGGCTATTTGGTGTTCAAAGTTTTCAAATTCCGATTTAAAGATTAGTATAACAACCGAAATCTTCAAAAATTCGTATTGTGACAAATCTAGACATCGAACGAGCTCTTACTCTACGTTGTGTTACTTATATGTTTACCTGTCTTTACCTGCCAGGCCAGTCGACGAACCGCAATACTATCAATGGGGTAGTTCACTCATGCTATATGTAAATAACTAACTATGCTTTGCTAATATAGAAAACCAATATGTCAAGGCAAGAAATTCTCCGACTTTGGGCGTGAGAGTGAGTTTCAATATCATGTCAAGTCTCTGCGAGTCTGCAGAACCCTCCCTGCATGAGACTGGCACCGGGCAGCGCTCTGACATGGTGTGAGGAACCCGAGGTGAGTTGTATCACTTTGATTTTGATAGATGCAGGTTGACCTAAAGATCTATTCGAATTGACTTTGCGATGTACCAAGCAACACATGCATCATTATTTGTTATTGCGTGCCTACCCAGTTACAGACCTACGGTCCATGGCATCCACATGTCAGGACCCTCTGGTACCTGCACCATAGAGATAGTGTGCGCGCTTGTATTACAAAATTCCACTGAAATGTTGTTCAGTAATCAATAATTTGTATTCTGAGTCTTTACTAACATACGGTGATCCAGGTAGGCTTAGGGAAACTCGGTACTGAGAACCAGAATAGTTGACAAGCTGTCATTGGTAACTTAATTCAACTGCCGATGTGTCAATCGATTTTTGATGGATTAAAATTCTAGGCCGAAGTGGTCTAGGAAGTGCGTGGGGGGTTCCATGAGACTCATGAGATGATGAGAGGTCAAAGTGACCGGGTTAATCGGACATTGTACAATCAGTGGTGGTGGGACCGAGATTCTGGGGTCGACATGACATGGTAATGAGTAATTTTATTGAATATATTCAAGCCCACTTGATTCAGAGGGATAAATACAAGGACCGGGATGAATTTAGCTCGTGCGCTGGGCCGGCAGATGTTACTTTCTCCAGTGAGAAACCAACAAATTGCCAGTTACGGAACGGACGATCCCTATTCTCTGGAAGCATTGCAAAGGCATTCTCCGCCAAACTTCTGCGTTGACCTCCCAACTCGTTGTTTGTTATTAAATATATGCGGATATTAGATACATGCGGACAAGAAATGTTCAGCACGCTGATGCGTCATGTCAAGATGAACTTCAACCTTTCAAACTTCTCCCTGACATTTTGTGTCATATTCATGCCGCCTCCGAACTCCTTTGATATAAGAGGGACATGCCCGGCAGATCTCAACATGTCTCTGTTATATCCGGTGACAGCTGCCACATAATCAGTCACTTGACATTTCATGATCCTAAGTCATTGACGGTATGTTTCCATTTACGGTTCTTCTTCACTCAACTAGGCTTAGCTGAGGGTGCGTATCCTAATCATTCCGGGACTCGATGCAGATCAATTGACCCCGTATTGATTTGGCTTTCCGAAATTCGCTAGTGTATGTACCATTTCTTGTTCCAACATGGTCATGGCATGATGTCAATCGGTGTTAAGCATGGTTATTGAATTCGAAAGGATTCCAATTCTCCTAGCAGATCAGCCCACCGCAATTGATAACCACGACATTCAACCGAGTGATCCATTGGAAATGAAAAAAATAGACTGCGATGCTGGTGGCTAAATCCAGTGCCGGTTACTGTCTGATTATCGGCTAGGACCGTCTGTTTTGAGTCTTTTGACATGTCATAGCCGCCGATGACATATTATACCCGCCTCGTTTTGTCCGTATAAGTACTAGCAAGTGAGAGAGCGGCAGACAAGCATGCTCACTCACCACTGGCACAAAGCCAAAACCATCTCATATGAGAATTTCAAAACTCAAGTACTGTATTGAGAAGCTGGTAGAGGATTTGAATTGATCACATCATCCTGGCAAGTTGTTATTTGCCTTCTGAACGGTCAATCAACGAGATATGAGAAGGAAAAGAGGAAGAAAAAGGCGAGAGAACGAAATAAGCTTTCTCAAGTTCCCTGCGCACATCAGTCTTGTCAAAATCAAACAAATCAATGCATCCCGTCGATCAATCAATCAATCAATCAATCAATCAATCAATCAAAAGTGGAAAATCCCCCGAAGGCCCACTAAGGTAATCAGGGGTCTCCCGTCAGACAACGCTCCATCTCGTCTCGAATCTCTCTTGTTCAGTGGGCACCACAGTGACTACACAGACACGCTAAGCGCACACGCCGCCTTTGTGCACCGTAACCATGCAGCCCATACGTTTCTAGATGGGAGGAAAACCCTGATTTGGGAGCATGTCCGCTTTCCAAGTAGTCCCTAAAACTTCTAAAGGGAAGTTCACAATTGTGAGATCTTCGTTTTGGGTATTGCCTGCTCACAGCCTCAAACAAACCGAAATGCTATGCCGAAGTCCGGATCGTCTTTTATTATTATTTTATATTTTGGCGCCCTTATTGGACATTGAAGCCTTGGAGGATTGATAAACCTGTTGGAGATCTTCGTTTAGATGATGGGTGGGTTGCCCCTTACCGAGTAGAAGGTCCGGGTGTATTTCTCCATCTGCTGAGGGCCGGTAATGGCACCAGTGGAGTCTGGACATATCAGTGGATATGAATGAACATTGAACAGGATGGATGTTTAAATCTTTGAGTGAAATTTCGTTTGCTAAGTTCCGATTGGTGGAAGGGTAAATCACGGGTAGGAACGTTATTGATAACCTTGTTCGTATGTAAATCATTGAAGAACGCCGAGAACGCCAAAGTGAGTGAGGGAGGGATAAGATGGTATGACAAAAGCGATAGTTTTACTTGAGCGAGGGGAGGGGCGAGAGGTGGAGAAGAGAGTTTTATTTTTCTTGCCAGGCCCGCTGTCTTGTGTGAGACTATGAGTGAAAGCCCAAGAATGGACGATCATCTAATTTTGCAACATTCGCGTCCAAACGCATGAGTGAAGTGCATGATGATATAGATTGCACTCTTCAGGATTATGGCGTTAAAGAACTCCGGCTCAAGTGAGGATTTACCCAACACGGGGGCTCTGGTGGAAGTCGAATGAATTTGGGAGTCCCAAGTCAAGAGGTGTGGCTGTGCACATTTTCCGCGAGCCGCAGCAAATCAAATCCAATAAGTCTACGAGTAGATGGGAGTAATGGAGGTCATCAATCTACATGAAACCACAGGTTCTGGGGATATAGGACGAAACACCAGGTTCAAAAGCTGGTACAAGGAGGTGATGCTGTGCTTTGTTTGAAACCCGGGACCCAGAAAGGAGAAAAAAGGTACACCAAATTCGGCCCTTTGAACTGAAGATATAAATACTCATGGAACATTCAAGATCTTCGAAACCACATCTGGATCCGCGAGAATGGGAATAATGGATGAAGGTTCATCCTATCGAGTTTTACAAGTTCATCCGCCGGATTAATCATGCCACTTACAAGGTTGAAGAAGTAACAACCAACGAGACATACATTGATAGAAGTTTGTATCGCTATGGCCCGATCGTGGAGATGATTCCGATGCCTGATTGTTGTGTTGGTTGTAAGTAGGTAGGTAAGTAGGTAAGTAGGTAGTTGGGAATGGCATGAATTGATACAGTCAGTACCTTCTCCTCGGGTGTACAGTAGTAGATACACTATTTGAACAACAAAACCACCCTTACCTCCTCCATCTTCATTCAATCTTCACCGTCATTATCACCACCTAAAATCTTTTGTTGCACATCTGATTGAATAATTATCATGAGATTAGGTTAAAAAATAATCTAAATCAACTAATTTCTATCCATCCACTTCAAATCTCCTGAGCTTGTTATTGAAATAGATTCTCTCAATACTTGCCATTTATTTATGTTAAAATTATCTATGCAATTTTGTGATTATATAATACTGCTCTCTGAGAAACTTCATGTTCACCGACACCCTCCTAATTCAACACCCAACTCTCGCCCTCCATGCCATTCCTCACTTCCTTCTCCCACAAACCCTTCTAAGCCCTCCCCTCAGCAACTCTCATATTGTTCCCCCATCCTCAACCTCCCTTTCGACATTGTCTATTCTCTATTGGACCCATGACCCAACCACAACCAAACCATATAAACATGTATAAAAACACACTTTCCAAACATTAAAAGACTACAACATTACCTCTTACCTCTTACCACTACCCTCTCTCCCATACACTCTCGACCTATCTCGTGCTTTACCAACCCCATCCTTCCTCTATTTCCCTCTACCTAAATCCCACAAACCAGCATCGCAATTCCATCGCCATCCCTTCGATGACAGCAACTACAACCATCACACCAAACCAACCTCGTCCTTTGCCCTCTCTGAGATTTCAGAACAAGATATACAAGACACCCAATCAAATAGCACCAATAGACATGGCATCTATAGGGGGTGATTAAGGAAGGTAGGTTGCATGAGTTGAGTTTAGAAGTTGAACAACGCAGACACATTACATGACTTGAACACAAGTTATAGACACTATCAATAAATGACCAAGTAAAAAAGCGAATCCACGGAGCAAACAACTCACTCAAGAATCAAAACACGTATGATCATAATCAGATCTTCATTCATTCTACTCCTTAGCACTAATCCTCTTTTTCGAATTGTGCAAATTCGAAAGACAATCAACCTCCCATATCTTCCCATTCATCCAAACACCAAAGAACTATACAACACAGACAGAAAAATGTCCCTTTCCTGCCCATCCATCGTACACGAACATCACTCCGCAATCCAAAGTAACGCCACCCCAAATTCCGCTCCAAATCATATGGATTTGAGTATTTGTCCAATCGCTCCTAGTAGTTGTCCTCAACTTTAGAAAGCAAAAATGAAACGCCATAAAACACAAACGCAACATTCATGGTATCTTTTGTAATCGTAGTGCCCTTACGCTGAACAATTACTAGTCTCGGACTTTGATTGAATTCTTCGCTGTCCCGATATGGGTGTTATGAACCTAGTATCATTGTTAGTATTTGGTGATGCTGTCAAGATGTGTAGAAGCTTACCTTCGTCGCAAATTTCAGACTTGTAAGTGTCTCGCCCAAATGAGCCTCCAATGGGCTGGCCATGACGAACATGAGTGTCTTCGAATTGCCCCCAAGAGAATATTGTAGGAGATAGGTCAGCTTCGAATTCCTGTAGGGAATATGAGCTCCTTCTTTCCCTGATCCTAATGCCCCAATAACATCACCTAGACAACTCAAGCTTTTATTAATGTTCTGTGTCTCCTTCATTCGCTCTCCCTCGGCACCAGATACTTTCAGTCTTTCCGAACCAGCCAGATCTACCAAGTTAAGGGTGCCTTCAGACGTCTCGTTTGTGGTGCTATTTCGTCCGACAAGCTTCAAGATAAAGACAGAGTGTGATCTCGATGATCGTTCGTTGGATTTGGTAGCCGCAACGCTGCGATTTTTGTCTGCTTGCTTAAGAATGGCTTCCACAGCGTTTGGTGAATCTAGAGACACTATTTCCAATCCAGTAACGGTGGTTTGTTTCTTCTTATCATCATGTCGGATCTCGTGTTTCTTCTTGTCAAGATCTTTAGAGCTTCCAAGTAGATCATGAATCTCTTCGTTATAAACTTCGACAAAGCTACCTTCCATTGTATAAGTCCATCCCTTCTCCTTGAGGAGTTCGGCGGACTCATATATTTGATGTGTCGCCCGTGGAATCATACCATCAGCAGATGACATGGTATGTGTTTTACCAGCACCTGTTTGACCATAGGCAAATATGCAAACGTTGTATCCATCCAAAGCACTTTGGACCAATTGAGAAATTTCTTCGAACACCTCTTGGTTCTGGCTTGTAGGTCCAAATACTCTGTCGAAGGAGAATGCGTGAGTTTCTGTTGTGACCTTTCCAAAATTACTTCTCTTCTCCTTGCCAATAATCGATAGCTCTTTGGACTCTTTGTCGGTATCTGGGAATGAAAGTTTTGCGCATTCACCCTCTACACCTTCCTTGAAAGTTGGTCGTACTCTGCACATGACTCGAATGTTTCCTTTCAATTCTTGAACCTGATTGAAAAGAATGCGACGAAGAGTCTCTTCCTTGATCAATTTCTTCTTGGACTCCTCTGCCGAATCAAGAGCTTCTTGAAGTCGACCTTCCATCTCAACAAAACTATCGGACTGTGCCTTGCTTCCAGACTCTAAGAAATGAATCCTTGCGCGAAGACTGGCGACCGTGCTTTCCAATGTTCCAATTGTTGCTGATGTTTCAACACCCGTATTTTGCATAATTTGTTGCACTTCCTTGATAGTATTTAAAGCGTTATCCTTCAATTCTTTCTCTCGACCAAGACTTGTCTTCAACTCTTCAAGCTCCTTTTTCAACATCTGGACTTCTTGCTCCTTCATTTGCAGCGCAAGGTTCAAGCCTTGGTGTCCCGTTGAAACCTGGTTTTCAAGCTCCTGAACTTCGCGTAACCTTCGCTTTCTCTCCTCCTCCAGTTTTGCATCGTTTTGCCGCTCGAGAATTCGGACTCGGTCGTCGAGTTCGACAGCAGCCTTTCGTTCGAGCTCAAGCGTGTTATTCCTGTAGGTACGAAGAAGTCGGTCAAGCTCATCTGTGTTGTCCCGTCTCATTTTATCAGTCTCGTTGCGATAGTTTCGGTTCACGTCGTCCATCTCAAGGCGATGCGCTCGAATGTTGTCATCAAGGGTAGTAGTAGCTTCAAGTAGTCTTTGTTGAATCATGTTTAATCTCTGAGTTGTATCATCTAGGTTAGTTTGTAAGATCTGATTGGAAGATGTAAGATGTGTTCGTAGGCCTTCAAGTTCGTCGACTGTCATGGGAATAGATTAGCCAGTGTAAAATTTATAGAACCTCCAATTGCTACTCACGTTTAGCTTTGTATGCACCAACTGCAACTTTAAGATCGTCGTGGTCCTTGTTTGTGCCAGTAAGTGTTGACTCGATCCTCGTGTACATTGCTTCCATGGTTTCGAGGCGACCACGCACATCAAACGCTACCAACGCATGAACATTAGAATCTTTTGTCAAAAATGGAGTTTTAGTAGGGGAAAGTTTAGAAGTTTGGCAAGGGGTAACAGGTGTAGGAGTAACAAATCCCGACTTAGCAAGGACAGGAATGTGAGAAGGCGTCTTCGGAGCTACTGAGCTATGATCCGGTGCCTCATATAGAACAAGTGCGGCTTCTTCATTGTCTAATCTCATACTCCGGTATCCTAAGCTCTGGGAATGCATGTGTCGAGGGCGGGAATTCTTCCTTGGAGATGAACTCAGGTTATATCCCGTGGATGGACTAGTCTGCTCGTCATTGACCTTGAGCCTACTCAATGCCGTACTAACGGATAGATCTCGAAGGTCTTCCTGGGAGCGTAGAGACCTCATTGAGTTGGTTGAACAATGACCTCGGACTTTCATTACTTCCAACCCGGAGTCCCCATTTAACTGACTGGATGAAGCAATAGCAGGTACTGGGAGCATTGGTCTTCGCCTTCCTCCAGGGGGTGGCATACCGTCATCATCCGAGGAGGTGGAGTCCTTTGAAACATTTGGTCGACCCTTCGCTTGGGATGTATTTGGCCTAGATGTTGTAGATTGACTTTGTGACGGTGGGCGTTGTCCATAAGCCGACTTTGGTCGTCCAGGTCCAACACTTTGTGAGAAACTGCTACTTGATGTGTGACGCGAAGATGCTGATGGCGTTTGAGATGATATCGAAGAGGAATGGGACGTATTTCGTAGTTGAGTGAAATTGTTTGTCATCTGTGATATGTCAACGGATATTCCTCATCATGAAGAAGCCAGACTCACGTCTACCAGAGTAGTTCCCTTCACTGGCGGTAGTTTTCGTACGGAAGGTGTTCGAATCATTGCAGATGTAGCAGGTTCTCCTGCTCTATCAATAAGAGTCTTGCGTTTGGCTGCCGGCTCATTGCTTGACTTATCATTTTGACGCTTCAAGGTTGTAGGTTGCGGCATCTTCGAGGGAAGTCGTGATCGTGTATTGCCATGAGAATCTGTGATTTCCGCGAGAGGCTTTCCTAACGAAGGAATGGCACTCGTTGTAGGCTTGGGTTGCGATGTGCGCGAATACTATTCAATGCGGAAAAGTCCCTTATCAGTGTTCATCCTCACTTCAAGTTGCAAACATTTGTTTATTGACATCAAATGCATACCTGATTTTCTTCTTGGTACTCCATAATAAGAAGTAGCAAATGCTGCTACACAGAATTAAAATGGTTAGAACATGCAAAGATAAAAAGAATTTGAAGGGTTAGTAGCGCGTTGAAAAGCGAATTATCAGATTGTCGTTGTTGTCAAATGGTAAATGGTAAATGGTAAATACAATCAATATTCGGTCGTTCTTGTGATGTACAGTACAAGTATTATTGTTCGTATTTTCAAGCTCGTCTGTTTATCGATGGATTGAAGTCTTTGGTTGCTGGGGAGAATATTGATGACTAAGGATTTATTTTATAAGTGTTACCAGTAAATGTATGCACGTGATTATGCAATCCATATAATCCGTATAAACTCGTGTCAAAGCCATATTACCTTACCAAGTTGGCGTTTGAATAATGAAAGTAAGTATTTATAAACATACGATTCAGCTTACAACACTCTTGATATACTTTAAGGTCATGATATTATAGTATCTTCTCATAATCCTTTCTTCATCGAAACTTATCTCCAGACATCTACAAACCACTTACCATGGAGAAATACTCCCAGTTTCGAGACAGAGGTACGTACTGTATTGTATACTATGTACTACATCCTTCCATCCTGCAAAGCATCTACTGCAATAGGAAGATCCCAACTAATGCACCTCAACACCAGGATCTGGAATTGCTCCGTTCTTCCCCGTTCAAACTTCAAGTGTGGGAATCTATGCGCCCGTCTACCTTTTCCTTTTCCTCTTCAAACTACCATTCTTCCTCACAGCATCCACGACATATTTTCTCTTCTTACAATGGTTTCCGCTGGGGTCGCTACTCAAGAAAGCAATATTATGGATGATACTTGGGATACCGGGAGTGTGGTGGATAGACCTACAGATTGACGGAGTAAAGAAAGGTTCATTGGCAAAGAAACATGAAGGACGGGTACCCGAGCCTTCGGATATTATCGCAAGTTCCTTTACATCGCCTTTGGATTCTTTATATTTGGCTGCTATTTTCGATCCTATATTCACAGTATCGTACCCTCATACCCGTCAGGTTCATCAAATCTCCCTTCTTGGCGCAATCTTTCGCGCTCTACAAAGTCCCAAAGAATACCCACCCAAAGGCGCAAAAATGACTGATTTGACCGCTCTCCTTATTTGCTACCCTGGACGAGCCATCGTGGTCTTCCCCGAATCTACGACCACCAATGGAAAAGGAATACTACCCGTGAGCCCCAGTCTCCTGACTGCTCCATCAGGAACCAAAATCTTTCCTATCAGTTTGCGCTACTCGCCCTCGGATATCACAACACCTATCCCTGGGAAATACTGGTCATTTTTCTGGAATCTTCTCTCGAGACCTACACATTGTATCAAAGTACGAATCGCCGAGGTCGTATACAACACATCCAAGCCTGACGACCCTTTGAAAAAAAGGGATTCTAAATATCTAAAAAATCTCCTCGATGATGTTAACGGAGACACTACATACACAAGTAGCACTGATAGTCTCACATCAAAGAATGATCAATCCGCGGAAACAACATCGGAAGAACAGCGTGTCTTGGATAAAGTCGGGGAAGCGTTGGCACGATTAGGAAGAGTCAAACGTGTAGGTTTGACCGTGCAGGACAAGATTGCATTTGTGGATGCATGGAATAAGAGGAGATAGTAGTGTTGAAAGATGAGACATTGGACATGTACATCTTTTGGAAGAATATTATACGAAATTCATGACTTTAATGCTAAGTTGGCATCAAATATATAAAAAATGGAGTCCGACGGTGATTTCAACCATGGGAGCGATTAGCATAGTTTGCAGGCTTCGTAACTCAAATAATATTCATATTTATTCATTCTTGAAGTTATCAAGCTGTCTGTCTGCAATCAAGATGTTCGTTCCCACAGCTCTGACCTTTTTCCGTGTGCATAGTTTTGAATCCTCAATCTGATCTCAAGTCGAATGATACTTTCACCGATTTGAGGTTTGTATTTGTGAACAACACTACTACTCAATGCAGCGTGGTTCAAGTGATCGAAAATCTCAAGGAACTTGGTAGTTCTCCCAACATTCAGCGAATACTTATGTATAAGTTTCCCCGGTTTTGAACAAAGATAGAGATGACTTTTCACTTCCGAGTACGTCAATATGGAAACTCATCTCAACCGCTGTGATTAAGATTAATTTTTCGAAATTCACATTAGCATCATTCCATGGTGATGTATACAAGACAGGATGCTACTGTTGATACTATATTATGATCAGTTAATATAACCGACCGACTCACCCCGGATTTCACTCTCATCCCAGCCTAGAGGAATTCCGCGAAAGTTTGGTGAAATATTGAGCTATTACACGTCCACATCAGCCCAGCGGGGTCGGGGTCGCTTCACCTTCATAGTGATATACCACTACGTATAGGTACTATGTTGTGGCGATGGGAGTTGATGAAGAATGGGAAAAGGAGATGCTCGGGAGGGGATCTTGGGGGCGTGTAATAAGGATATAATTAAGGGGAAGGTCTGGTGGGTGATGGGTGGGTAGTAGAGGAAGAGTGAGTGGACAGCCAGAGGAAATAATGAAGATGATACTTTACATCATTGATATAATTATGGGTATAGGAAAGAAGATCGATCACGCTCCTTCTTGAATTAAAACACAAATACATATCGGCGCAGACACGCCCTGTATGAAAGGACCTGTTTCGAACTCGGGATTTTATTCATATAGTTGGTTAAATTGTTCTAGCGATTGATTCGGTGTTTGAGAGACAGGTGTGGATGGAGAAAGGAATGAATAGTGAGAGCTGGGGGAAGCGAGGGAAATGAATAGGAGGCGGGAGAATGGGCATTAGAGGAGCATGGGAACAGTAATGGACAAGATGTGGGTAGAGGTCTTTTTTGTTATTGATGGGTAGTGCTTGATTTATCCAAGGGAATAGAAGATTGAGATACAGAGGTACGGGGATAGTTTATTATTCTTGCGAGTATCGAGTTAAAATCCTGTAAAATGTACTTCACCACCGGGTATGAGAATCACAATGTGATAAAGAACTTGAGAGCAACACAATCTAAAGTTGAACTCAAACTTCCAGCCTTATACCCCTCCCATTCAAATCCCCATCTAATTATCTTCCCTAAAGAGAAAAACTAATTTTAGTTTTATTATAAATAATGTTTTCTATTTTCTTTAATCATTCTTCTTTTATAATTAGAAATATTAAATTATAATTATTTTTATAATTATAAATTATATATATTTTATAAAAGTTATTTGTATTAAATGTAATTTTTCTTTTTTTATAAAAATATATTCTTTTATTATTAAATAATTTTTGGATTTATAATTTGTTATAAAATGATTTTATAAATGATAAATTTGTATTTAATCTTAAAATATATAAGATTTTTAATTTATATATTAGATTATTTTATATAATTTCTATTATATTATATTTTCTTATAATCAATTTTTTCTTTTTAATTTAGATTTTATATAATTTCAAAAATAGTTATATATTTATTAGAATATCACTAAGATTATAATAGGTATAATAGTAGTAATATGGTATATATATATTCTTAGAGATATTCTAGTAATATTGGATATATATATAAGTATATAAGATATGTATATATAAATAATATTATATGATTTTGTACTACACTTCCAATATCTCTATATTAATTAAAATAATCAATTATAAAGTATTATCAGATTATATACCTGAGTTCTATCTCTAAATAAATTCAAGAACTTTCTTAACTCTTATAATAATAAATAATATTATAATATCTAATCTCCTATGAAATTTGATTATTCTATAATAAATATATTACAATATAAGAGTACC
>KI628878.1:0-15459 GCA_000503235.1 Sclerotinia borealis F-4128
AGATTGAAGATTAATGAATTAATTATTACTTTATATTATAAAGAATTATATAGAAATTAAATTAATTATAATTATTTTTATTTTTGTATATCCTTCTTTAAAGACTCGCTCGAGTATTAGTTTTTATATTAAAACGAATTTAAAGAATAAAGATATTATCTAATAATATGATTTGCTTTTTTTCAGATATTGATAATAAAGAATAACAAGTTTGTAATCTATTATAATATTTATAATAATTAATATTATAAATATTGAGATATTATTATTCTAAAAAAACGTTAAAAAAAAAGAATTGAAAAGATATAAAAAAATATAAAAATGAATAAAAACAAATATAATAATTTGATTTTATTAAATTAAAAAATCTAAGGTTTTATATAACTTTTTATAAATTTGAATTTTCAAATTATTCAAAATCGCCTTTTTTATCTTAAACCTTTATTAGATCTTAATATTTATATCTAATTATCTTTTGACTTTTTTTAAAAAATATATAAAGTAATATAAAAAACTATATATAAATTTAAATTATAATCATATATATATAAAGAATATAACAAGATATCGGACTAGTAGATTTGTCGTTTTGATTAGTATCCATAAATAAAGTCCGTGTGAGTCTCCGAGCAAAACTGTAGATTATGATACTCGATAAGCTTCCAGTGATCGTTAATACATCATAACTGAATCGATAATAAGTGCCGTATAACCTTACATACAGCAACAGCCACCTTTGAAGTTGAAGCAGGGCCCCGGTCTAGTTCTTTTTGAAGTCTGAACACTGAAGTCAATAGTCGTTCTCACAGAAACATTGGAGTATTGAGACTCACATCGTTTTGGAAGATATGTATAGGGTTCTACTAGATTTATAGATGATTAATTGGGATGATTAGCAAGCAGGTAGAGTAAATAATGTTGCTAATAACTATAGCCAGGGCTTGCAGTGTTATATTCATACTTTATGTCTGTATATGTTGTGAGTGAGAATTTGCCATTGCTTCCTAACAACGTGGAGTGAGCAATGCTTGAACTAAGACCGTTTGTAGCACGGTTGATCACCAAAATGCAACATCAATACAGATGGATGTAGTTTTATTACCCTAAGCATAAATCTATACTACCGGTGGCCTTACCCCCTCCACCCACACACCCACTTCCCCTTGGTAAGATATCTATAGCACCCCTCTCCTGTTATGTCTTCGCTCATCTTTCCCCTTGTAGATATCGACACTAAAGTCCAGTACAAAGTATCAAGTGTCTCCAAGAAGAAAGACAGGACAGAAATGGGGTACCATAAATATCCTACCAACCCACAGCAGTTTACTGTCATGCCTAGGACTGCCGCCCATCCTCTTGACAAGAAATCTATTGTCCCCATCTCCTTGTTCCTTTCCTCTCATTTTTCTTCTTGAGATAATTGGCACTTTGGTGTCGATATCTACAAGAAGAAAAATGAGAGAATAAGACAGGATAGGGGAAGGATACTTTAGATTACTTATCAAGGGGAGGGATCGATCTCCTCCGTTTTAAGTAGCAAATGCAGCGAACTAACTTTGAAGTTGACGTTCGAGATGTATGGTTGCTCAACATCATCTGCCAGTAGCCTGTTACTCGGTTACGGATTTGTTTTCGTCAGAAGGTTGATATGTGTAGTGCATTGTAGTGTCCGGGTGCAGTATTTGGAGCTGCATTCTCGATCGCGTTGGTAGAGGAAAAAAATAGAGGGTTCTGCTTGATGATGCAGTGGATAAAGTGTACCATGCCGCATGCACTAAACGAAACGATCAAGTGACGTTCGAGATTCTGAGGAGTTGAGAAGAAGGAGGGAATCATGTGCATAATAAACGGTAGGTCCGCAGCACCATTGTGTAACTAGATGCCGATATTCTTTCGAAAATTGAAAGAGAGCGAACAGGGCCGTGTGCATAGTACACGGCAGATGGGTTCGTGTCAAAGACAATAGTATCATTCCCGAAATTTACCGAAGCATGGGAACGAAGATACTATCTGGTCTTTTACTGTCATGCCTAGGACTGTCTGGAATCAGAGCTGCAGGTGGACGGAAAGCACGATGGTATAAATCTTCTTGGCTATGATTGCGTGTTAGCAGGTTTATTGAAGAGTGTGATGAAAGTAACATACCTCCATATCACCAGGTGGAAATCTTAAAGCGAGTATGCTTTTGAGCCCTGCGCTTTTGATCGAGATAGGGTTTCGATGATGATGATGATGATGATGATGATGATGATGATGATGGCTGTGAATAGATTTGAGAGGGAATCTAGCAAGTAGCAACGTCCTGGTTCTTTGCATTAATGCCGGTGAAGGTGTCAACACAAAGAACCAGGTCAAGTGTCGATTGATTTCCACGACAGATAATAGGACCTTGTATGTAGAAGAGTTGTTTGTTGAATGAGACGGTAGAACAGTGAGTGTTCTGATACCAGCACATCTAGGATGGTTCATGAGGAACCGCTGAAAGTAATTTTCATTCAGTTGACGTTCGAGATGTCTGATTTGATTCTTCCATTTCTCTTTGTTTCGGATGACAAGACTTTTGATCAAAGGGACAGGAGACCAACGACATGATGTCGATTTTGTGGTGTCATGTCAAACTCCAAGCCATACTCACAGAGTCTAGAGTCCATGGAAAGAGAATGGGAGTGTGCTTCTGGTAGACTGCAATGGAGTCATGCTGCTCTTTGGAAAAGATTAGTATTACTCCACACTCAAAGCCCATAGAAATGGAAGAAAGCTTACCCGTATTATTGATCGCAGCCACCACACACCACCGCCATGATGATGGAAGCAGTCTGGTAGGACAAGCCTGAATTGGTGCTTCTGATTTGATGCACCAATTCAAGCTTAGTCCTACCAGATCACTTCCATGAATCATGGTGGTGATGGTGAGAATCTTTTGAAAAGCTTGTGCGCTGTGACAGAATGGTTAACGGGATGGTGAGGAAGAGCCAACTGGTAATCTGATATGGGTTGATGTTAGTTCTTATGATATATTTCGACAAGTAAGAGAGTTAAATATTGGAAGACATGGGGTGAGAAAGTCTGGGGGGAGCATGATGTACCTTTTTGCTTATTGATTTTGGTTGGGAGGAAGAGGTGAGGAAGATATGTTTCTTTGGAAACTTGCTAAAATTTCCACAAGAAATACAACTATCTCCTTTCTCAACCTCTTCCTTCCCAGGAACTGGTTAAAGTTCCCAAGAAAAGAAAGTTGCAGTGTTGAGTGTTGAGGAGGGAATTTAGGTTCAAGGGAACAATACAATCTACAAAGCTCCAGGAAAACAGTCTCTTGCTAATCACATCATTTGCTCAATCTAATTTCGATATCTCGCTAATTTGTTATACCTTTCACCAATCAATACTTGTTTTCAAAACCTCAATTTCCGGTTTCCGGGTTTTGAGGGGCATGTGTGACGAAATGTCTCGGCCCCCTAGATTTCATTGGAAATGAATATATCGTCTGATAGCTATCCTGAGTGCAGATTCCTATAATCAGTTCTTTCCTTGGCCTTAGGCTTTCAAGACTCAAGAGTGAGACTTTACAAGCCGGAAATATCCGATACCCTAAAGATCCAATGCTCTAATTTCTAATAAACATGAAAATTCTGCTTTGTTATTGATACTGTTTCTTTCTATCAGCTTCGACCTTTTCTTCCTCTTTTTTGTATTTGTTGATTTCAAGATCAGACAATTTTATTTGATATAGTGATCAACCTCACAATGTGCTATTAACAGTTCTTTGAGGAAATATCTCTTTGGTTTCTGGTAAGTTAATCCCTCTGCTTCACAGACTTGATTTCCAATTTTGATTCAAACAATCCATCCTCATTGTTGAATCTTTTACTGTATCCAGCTTGTATTATCCAACTCAAAATCATACACTTTTTCTATTGCTGCTTAGCTGCAATTCAATATTGGATATGCTTAGTACTCATTCCTTCCTTCCATCTAACAAGATCAATAGATATATATTCGCTCCACAGGGCGAACTGCTCTGCCAGATCATACTGAGTTGGACTGGCTGATTGCCGGTCAAGGTCTCTGTATGTATAACTTCACACTCTGCTCTCTCTAATTGAAATTGCTCTGACTCTTTACAAGGGGCCAGTGGCCCGGAATTTTCCATTATTCTGGTGCTGCGCTTTCCCAGCAGTATCGATGCTGACTGGAAAGGACGGACTCGAAAATACATCTCAAGTTCAAGAGATCGGCCAACATATTCTCGTACAGACTCATCTGTAAGTAACTCTCGAAAAGATCGCGAAGAGGTGTCTTATCTTCATTGGTGCTAACTACAACAAGCTTGAAAAAACCAGTGTGGCGCTGTCAAGACTCTCGATTTATCCTTGTTATAGAAAGTGAGTGTAATTTCAAGTCTTCTTTCTATGGTGAAAATGCTAATTTATCTCTTTGCAGATATTTGTGCTGCTCCTCTCCCGGCGTCCAATGGTCCGTATTGCCATTTATAAGATAATGATATCACTACGAGCCATTGCAATGGATCCTAGGAGTTTGCAGCTGCAGATGAAGAAGAGTTCTCAGATACAGAGATTGATTTTGAGTAGAGTAAGTTAAAAGTTTATTGATCTGCCAGAAAAACGCATATACTTACCATACTGCAGGTGTTTGCGTCCACAACTGAGTTTCAGTCAAAACGGCAGTATAGCATCAAGCCATCTTTTACAAGAATATCGATGCGACAGCTAGCTAACTAGATTCTCGTCATGTACTAATTGAAATCGTTCAATCAAGAATCGTGTTTCTATACATCCTTTTGGTGCCTGTGATTGCTGATCTCTTAGTCCGTGACATCGTGACATGAACTCACAAGTTCATCGCTTCGCGAACGATGCATACCTCTATTTGGTTCCAATCGTAATGAATAATGCTAGATTACATTTTACAATAGAAAAACTTGTTATCTAACAAGAAAAGGTAAGTCCTCGTCCAACGATATTCCTCACTGATATGACAAAACTGATACTAACCAAACATCTTAGTCTAAAAGTTTACAAGAACCAAAACGCCAACAATGTCGGTATACACTCTACCACGATTCTCAACAGTGAACATTTACGAAGAAGCCAAGTGTGCGAGTCTGAAGCGATTTTCATGAGCAAGCCACAGCAAGCCCATGCAATCAGTTGTCAGTCCTGCTGACCCAAATGCTATCAATGCATCTGTTGCTCGAACGCTTAAACTAATGGGGACGCTGAAACTCGGCTCGAAGAACACATTGGTGGGCAAGAACTCTGAAGTGGTCAAGCAGAATATCGAGTAAATACGAACGCAAAGAATATCGTAGAGCTGAGAAGAAAGGATCACGGTTCTCAAGTACACTTTGTTTGAACTCGGACCAAAGATCGTCATTCAAATTTTTCTTTCATAAAAGCTCTTTCGACCAAAGGTGGAACTGTTGAAGTAAGATTTGGTACGGTTGTCTCCTTCACGCAACTCCTTCCACCACAAAACAATATCAATTCCTCTTCCTATCTTGCACTTCTTTCTTCTTCCACCCGTCAAATGGTACGTCAATAATGCCTTGCAGCATTTAGACTCCCCAGGATTTCAAACCAAAACACTAACATCTGACTTTACCTTTCAACCGCTCAAACTGCTAATACGTTTATCTATTTATTAGTCCTCCTCTTCCGACGATCTTTATTCTCCTCACCACGACGAGAACAACCACAAGCAACAGGCAATAGAGAGAGAGACAATCCACAAAGCTGCTCATAGATATCCCAGTTCCGATTTCTAACACTAGATGACGGGATGGTTCTAGACAAGGATGCAAATGGTATAGGTGTTGGTCGAGGTTATAATCCAAATATTGCACTGCAGACCTTGCCGTGACAAATTTAGAGCTACACCCAATGGTGCTTCCTATATGCTGGATATTACTGAGCGGTATTGCCTTTTTATTTATTCTTAGCGAAAACTCGCTTTTCATGTTCAAGAGCATGTGTCAGAAAGTGCAGATGCTGCAAGGTCTCTCGAAAATATTGACAGTCATGTATGCGGGAATGTCAAAGGGTTGAGTATTATTGCATTTGGTGTTTTGTATTTTAGTTCCGATAGCAATAAATATCGTTTCCTCTAGCCGCTTCGGCGTGCATCCATTACCTCGATTCTGTGAAGCTGTGAAGCTGTGATGCGGTGCCAGGTAAGTCCGAATTGTCAAGTACACAGACTTCGTTCTCAGAGCTTGCTAACAGATTTTAGTTGAAACGGCGTTTTACTCTAATAATCACTCAATACTGATAGTCGGAGGCGTCTCACTCCATCAGTTCCGTCAATTTATGATCAGAGGCTATAGGGTTTCCAAGAGCTTCTCGCGTATGTTGTGATGGGGTGATATATGAGCTTGAGTTGTGAATCAAAAAGTTTTGTTTGGGTTCTGAGGTATGTTTCTACCGCTCCTTCCTAGATATTCGCAGTTCTGAATTAATCGTCGATAGCTTGTCTGTACTTCCGACTGCGGATTCTACAGCTGGTCACTTCTGATTGAACTCCAAGAGATCGACTTTTTCTCCCATCACTCGCAGTCTTTCGCAAGGAACCTTGGAAATCTCGAACAAGAAAAGAAGAACATGTAGCAAGGACAGTGGAAAGCATGTAACCCCAGCTCGGTCTCGTCTTATTCAACATATCTTGAAAACTTGAAGCATTTCCATCGAGTAGGCATCTCTAACGACCCTATTAGAGTCAACTTCTTCCAGAACTTCGTATCACACTATTCTTGACTTGACCAGAATGACCACTGTAAGTCTTTCTACACCTTATCTGTCCAAACTCCAAACTAACTATCGCTTGCCATAATTCTCAGATCTGAACTTTTACTTCCATGTAACTATGCAGTGAAGTAACTATATCTCAGTCACGCCACCACCCCAAAACAATCCACCACACAAAAATTGACGATAAACACGACTACCAACTCAAAGACTTAATTTCCTAACTGCCCGCTTACCTGCCTCTGAATCGGAAAACACATGTCTTTCGAACTTCCAAATACATTGTAAGTCGTCACCACAACATTCCTTTTCACACAATTACCTAACCTCCTTCACTAGAAGCAAGAACTTGTCAAGAGAATTTTCAATCAAGAGAGGTCATCTTACAAAATACCACCCATGCCGCTGCGAAAAGACTGCTACAGCAGTTATGAGTAGGACCCACCATGAATCCATGAGTTAAAGCTGTCGCTTCAGCGGATTTTCAATGGATGTCGAGTGCGTGCTGAAATATCGAGCTCTACGGAAAGTTAACTATGAAGCTTTGAAACTCAGGCTGAAGCTCCAATCTCCTAGATCGAATGAGCTACCTCAAAAACACGTCTTACACTGATGAATACCGATCCAAGACCCATATGTCCGGATAATAAAGATAAACATCAACGCGGTGAATGTGGAGCTCAGGAGGCTATACAAGCTTTCACTTGTTAGGCCCAGTTCCCGGAGAAAACGATATCAGGGTACCAGGCTGTTGAAAAAAAAGCAGAAGTCTTCCTGGGGCTACTATCGTCTTCTCCACGTTCGTCTCTGACAGAGACAAATCGTCAAGTGCAGCATTTCGACGTTTGACAGATGCGATGTTGACCCGCAAAAAGTGAGTGTTCTGCTGGAGTGACTGCAGACGATCTCCAATATCAGTTCTGGATGTGGCCAGCTATATATGACATGCCCAACCCGATCCAGCACAAAAGTTGTATCTGACTTGCTGACTGGACTGGCAGTCTTGCTGCTCCGTCACCCTTGCCGCAGCTATTCACCATATCAGCAACACGCAACATGCATCAGCACCCACCAGCAGATCAGCCAAATCTATCTCAACAAGCGAACTCAATATTTGATTCGAGCGAGAGCCAATTAAAGCTCAGAAACACAACTATCCTAAGACACACTTCAATGCCATCCTCGGAGAATGCAACTTCTACAAAACAATGCAATGCAATGCAATGCAATGCAATGCAATTCAACAAACCAAGGAAATAGTGGCGTGATGATTCTACTCGAGGAATACCAAATGATTGTCGCAACCCTTCAATCTCTTCCTCTTTCTTCCTATGTCGGACCGCAAAGTCAATTAACCATCGAACGGAATTCCCAGATAATGTTATCCTCCAACCTCAAATATCTTCTCATGCTCACTCTCCTCTTTCTTTATAAGGCCTCCAACCAGAAACCGTGGTTACACTTCATTACCGGTAGTTCTTACCAAAACTCACCTGGGAACACCTGGCTGGCTCCAGCAAGAAAATCCCTGCTCCTCAATACCAGAAGACAAGAACATCGAAGACAGAAATGCGTGGAAAATCAACTTCGACACCTCGAAATCCGATTTCTCTCGTTAAGCTAGTACCGGTACTTCAATCGAGCAATAAACGGAGAACTTCCATTCAAAAGCACCGACGCTTAGCTCGTCTTCAATCCAGGACCAGAGAACCCTGAAGACGTGCCACATACCAAAAGGATGATACCATGATTCGATGCATACTGGAAGAGTCAACTGATTCTGATGGGGAAACATTGTAAATTGAATATGAGGACGGAGACAAGAACCACTTCCTTAAAACCCACACCAGACCGAAAAGTCTTAAAACTACATAGTTCGCGCGATGCAGACGAATCATCCGGAACTTCATCTGAAGCTACAATTCCCAACTTCGAATTCAAGACGCATAGCTTCTTCCTAGTCATGGGAAGTAAGTACAAAGACCAGCTTAGTCAATGGCGAAGGTAGCTTCCAAAGCCGTTTCTCGCTCTTCAGCAAAGCGAAGAGATCGTTCATCTACCGAAGCTGATGAGGACCGAGAGACTTTCTTTGAACAACAACTTTGTCGATATCAGCAACGTTCAGCTAAGTGATTCTGACGATAAGCATTCCACACATAATGGAAGGAAGAAGCGACGCCTCGTGAAGAGGAACATGTCAACTGTTGGCGTTGAAAAAGCACGCCGAAGCACGAGAGGTGGTAGTCGGCAATCTTCTTCACGCCCCATCTCTCGGTCAAGGTAACGGCAACCACAAATGTTTGAACGGTTTGTGGCTTCTCTGGCTGTTTAGCTTTCTTTCCTTTAGGAATTAAGAATGCTGGAGAACCTGGACCGTGAAGTCAGAAAACTACGAGTTGATCGCCCAAGGCACAACTTGTGCAACTCACTGCATACTCTGCAGAGTAATAGCCAACGGTGGTCGTATATTAAAATGCAATCGGGCAGAAGAGTGGACCATGAACCTCGAGGCATGGAGACCTTAACAAGAGGAGAGCCGATTCGGCGTGGCACGGTAGCCCAATAGCCACCGGCGAGAATCTCCCAAGAACCGACCGCGCGATAGACGGACGACCGAAAAGTCAGTAAACTATCAAGCGGCCAGTAAACAGTCGATAACGGCGGAACTGGCGCTGGGGGCAGTCAGTCTTCCTTCACGCCCGATCTTCGATGGCCACGACCACGACCATAATCAGCTCATGGTTCCCAATCGGAACTCATTCAATCAAATGGTCGTGTGCCTCGAAGATCGGAACGTGCGAGAGGATTCGCTGCTCCCAGAAGAGCAAACCGGTTCGCTCATTACAAGAAGACGAACCTCACCACAAACGCCTAGCGTTTGGCATCGAGATTCGTGCCAGAACCCAAGCCAAGACTGGGCTCTCGTAGTCCTATGGTTCTCTGTCATGGCTGTGGTCTTAATCCTGGCATCATATATTGTTCGATTGTTTCTGAGTTTACTTGGATTGTATTATATCTGTATACTATTTTATCATTAATATTAATGTATTATATCTTTCTGCGTTTGTATCTGTATCTGTATCAATATTACCCTTTATTCTTCATTCATTGATTCGTGTAGATCTACTATGTATAGTACGTAACTAGGTAAGAAATGCAGGCCTTTGATAGACGTATTGTGAAATATTCAAACACTCTGCGAACTTTCGCATCAACAGTGATCATCTCCCCGCATTCCCTCCCTTTTCGATGAATGTAAAAAAGAATGGTCAATCCGCGAAAGGGTTTGCACTTGCACTAACGAATTCAGATTCTGCATCTCACAGATAATGTACACAAGAGACCAAGTATCTACTTGTCCTCCAAACTAAAAATAATTAATGAGAAAGGGCTATTTTGCACATAATATGTGACAACCCAAACATATGATCACATGTACTTACATACTTTCGTACTCATAACAAGTCGTAACTCAATCCAAACACAACTTAGTAAATGGTGTGTCACGATGTTCGTGAATACCTAGCACGCAGTGAACACCGGATCATGACTCTGTGATTCCGGTGGACGGACCCTAAATGACCCTGAATGGAAGGTTCGGTAGTTCTCCCGACGGATGATCTTTTGGTGCGAGGTTGTACGGTGTACGAGTGACGGGTGGAGCATGGAATTAGTTGATGGGGAAGTCAAGATATTGGATGTGTAGATAGGGGTTTGTTGAATAATGATTTGAAGGATTTTCTTGATTGTATGGTACTGTTATATTCACTATTGAAAAGGGTGCCTATGCTCTCCTTATTCATGCAGATAGTTTGAACTCTGAAGGCGATGTGATAGGATTATGTGACTTGGAGAGGAATAGAAAGAGGAAGAGGAAGGGAATTAGATGATGTTGATGAATGAAGGGGAAGCGATGGATGTTTCTTATCGCAATTGCCCGCTTTCCTATCAAGGATGGCACGTGCATAGCACTACTTCGCCATTCCCCAACCGCCGCTTTAATATCTAAGGAACTCCTAACCAGATATACGAGTATACGAGTGCACCGAGGTACATCTAAACCTTCAATATCAACGTCGACGATATATTTTTGAATAAGGATCTCTTCCGTATCGTCTTGATTGAAAACATTACAATGTACCTGTACCTCTTATCACATAATTATAATAGTACTGCGTGAGATCCGTGAATGTCTACTTTAAAATGCCAAACTTCTATCGTCTACTACGCCTCTACTCACGATTACGATAAGCTTATGATACAATGTCTCACAAATAATGACTGACTGTTGGAGGAAAGCTAGGTAGGTAACATCTGACCGAGGGAAGGGTTCTGTATTCACCGATATTGTATACATATACCCCGTTTGTTGCTCTTACATATTTCACATGTTCTACTCTTGTATATCTGTATCACATACTAGGAATATATCTTCAATAAAGACATTATCCATCAACCATCAACTATTCACCAAATCCACTCTCTTACAAGTACTCGGATACATCTAATCTCTCGCATATGCACCCGGATATGCTTGGAAAGGGATACAATACAACTTAAACCCACTCTCATACATCTATCACATCCATAGCACTGCTACTTTGGAAGCCCAGCTTTCCAAGTCCAAACTCACACTTCACACTTCATATTTCCCATATCTCAAGAACAAAGATAACAAAGACAACAAAGCAACCACTCATATCCTCGGTTCTAGCTTCCAATTTCTAATCTCCAAGTCTCCAGTCTCCAAGTCTCATTCTCCAACCATTCCAAAGAGCGGTCTCCATCTCCACAACCCACAACCCCTATTACTATCGAAACGAAAGATGTTACGATATATCTGACGATTTTCCCAAAAAAGTTGAATAATAAATATCATTCCTCAACCAAATCGTCTTGATTCGTCTTGAAACATATCGAACATCTGACCGCATCCGTTTCTCGTGCCTATCAAAATCTCTTAAACCCTGACCCCGCCCGCCATATAATATTACAGTACTTGTATACCTACATATCACGTCAACCTTAATCAATCTCTCTCTCATTCCCTAACATGTCAACATCACAACTTTTTCATCAACATTCACGATACTCGAATACATCTCGAAATCAATCAAATAGAAATAATATGGCGAGATCAAATGATTTATCGGATCGATTGCGCAATGAAGGTATTTTAACTTTCTTTTATTAATCATAACTTCCTTCCCCATTTCCCCATACATATATACCCCTCCACATATCCATCTAATCTAATCTCAAATCTAATCGCATCGTGCACAACAGCAGAATCATGGGTAGAAATATCCTCACAACCATCCTCATCCTCAATATCCTCCATCGACAACGAAATCGTAACAACAGGTCTCCGCGTATCCCAACACCCCTCAGCACGACGACGCAGACGCTCTCAAAACCAGCCACGCCCACAAAATCCTTCAAATATCAACAGACACAGAAGTACAAGCAGTCAAGAAGAATACGAAGAATCAGAATCAGAACCAGATCACATAGATATAATAACGAGCTCTAATGAAATATCCCCACCAGCCGCAACCCCAGCCCGCATATCTACCCAAACCCAAGAAATATACGATGCAGAATCCGAAGACGACGAAGATGAAAACGGTACCGCCTTAGGAATAGGAATAGGAATAGGCAAGGGAACAACCTTACCATTCACCCCCCAACCCAACGCCTTTTCCCACCCCCCTTCTTCCCATTCCCGTTCCCAAAGCTATCGCTCCCCAGCTCCAGCTCCAGCACCAGACTCCTATTTCCCCCGGCAAATCCACTCGCAACCGCGCCCCCAATCCTATCCCACACGCACACACCCCTCGTCACGCAACCCCTCCTTCAACACCCACTCTCGACCCCCCATACCCATCGATCACGATGCCGCTCTCCGCGCTAGCCTCACCACTCTCCTCTCCTGCGCCGCCGCAGCAAGAGGTCTCCCTAAATCCCCTGGCGCCCAAAATCCCACTAGTAATGCCCCAATCGGTCTGCGCATCGTTCCTGAATCCGAACTTTTTGGTATTGGCGCTCCAGAACGCCCTGCAGCTAATATCTCAAGACCGTTATCCCTGTCGCCTAAGCCCTCAAGAGGTAGATGTAAATCACCCAATTCTGAATCCGAGTACCCTAACGAAAACGAAAACGAAAACGAAAACGCAACAACGACAAAACCCAAAGCCAATCCAAACCTAAACCAGACCAAAAACACTACAAAAACCTCCCCAAAGAAAACCAAAAAAGAAAATCTAGTAAAAATCCAACCACAAACACAAGACGAAACATACCTCTCGCAAACCCTCCTAACATGGGTAATGAGCGCAGGCGTAGTAGTACTAGTATCAGTAGTGGGATTCGGCGCAGGATATGTGATAGGGAGGGAAGTGGGGAGACAAGAAGTGGATGCGCTGGGGATGGGGGGTTGGAATGGTTGGAATGGGTCTGTGGGGGATGGAGGGTGTGGGAGGGAGGTTATGGGGGAGGTGGTGAGAGGGGGTGGAGGGGGTGGGTTGAGGAGGTTTAGGTGGGGTGGGAGTGTGGGGAGTGTGGCGAGGAGTTGTGTTGCTTAGGTGGTGGGGGAAGGGGTTGGATGGGGATGATGAGGTGGGTTGATGAGCGGAGGTGGTTTGGTATGAGATGATATGATATGATGCGAGCGTGATGGCAATTTACCTGATATGATATGGTTGGATTGGTTAATATTCGTTTGGATAGCATGCATACCATACATACCTTCATCTCCATTGAAGGATTCCGTATTTGATTCGATTAATCATTCTATCAAAGGATTATGTTCTTTGGCATTGGGTTTGATTTGGGTTTGGCACAGGCTCGGGTTTGGCGTTGGATTGGATTGGATTAGGCGTTAGATTAGGCGTTGGGTTAGGCGTTAGGTATTAGGCTTGATATAGGAGGGAGCTTTATACTTAATCATATCTATATTTATATTTATATTGATATTCATATTCATATTCATATTCATAATACATTGAATTGAATTGAGCGTGACTCGGGAGGAGTTTCATAATGTTGATGTTGAATATTCGATTTTTCTTTTATGTGTATTATGTATGTACTCGATTATGTGAAATTACTGTTGATATTGGTATTGGTATTGTTTGGTGAATGTGCGGTTTAGCGGGGAAGGGGGGAGGGGGTTGGATGGTTGGAAGATATTAGGTGGAGGATATGAGGTGGAGGATATGAGATGGGGGATATGGTATGGTATGGGGATATGAAGCAGATTGGGGTTATCTTATTATACATCTAGCGAGATACTGTAGCCTTACTGTAATAGTGGTGTTGTAAGATATGTGACAGATACTGATATTGATTTGAGATTTGAGATTTGAGGTTTGAGGTTTGAGGTTTGAGATTTGGAATTGGAGTTGGGAGTTCAAGTGTAGCATTGGTATTTGAGAATTTGATGTATAATGTATGGATTGTAAATTAAAATGTACAGTAAGGTAAGATCTTACTTTTTGTTAGGAGGGGAGTGGGAGTGGGAGTGGGAGTTGAGTTTGGGAGTTGTGCTGGGTAGTTACTCGTGGTTAAACTGGGGTTTGAACTTTAGGGGTATTGTATCAATGGGGAATGGAAGGGAAGGGAATGGGAGGGAAGGGAAAATTGAAATGAAAATGAAAATGATACCGGTATATAAGATTCTTTTATTGTAAGTCTTACTAATTGCATGTTTGAATAGAGATTACTGGTGTGAGTATACTGGTGCTAGTGCTAGTGGATGTATGGATGGATGATGTATGGGGTATTAGAGGGTATGGGGGTGGTAGAGATAGAGATAGGGATGATATATTTATAATAGAACAATGAGATTCGGAAGTACTCGAGTATAGTATTAGTTGCCTATTTTGATAGAGAAGAGATGTAGTGGGATGGGATGTTAGTGTTCAAGAAAGTAGGAGAGATAATTGATAATAGAGATGAATGAATTTAGGTGACGAATCGAGTTTTGATATCTGTGTGGTATTTAGTGAGCTAGTACTTTATTATGCAAGTATTCAGTATTTGGTATTGAGATGATATCTATCTATCTTTACATATACAATAACAATTACTCGAGTAGTTTATATCGTAGTTTAAAAAGCCAAAAATAATATCTAATATAGCAATATAGTGACTCGGATAGTCAAGTTATATGATACATAGTACTTCTAGTAGTAGATCAATATCTACTCTTAGTCTCTTAGTAAAGAATTAGTAGTACGAGTATAAGAAACCGAAATGTAAGTCTAACCACTGGCAAAAATTATATCTCGAAACTTGAATCTGGAACTAACTTGAAGTCAAATATCAAAATTACTTTTTAATAATAATGCTACTAGAACTACTGTATATCCATTTCTGACAAAACTGGAGGGATACCGATATCCTTTAGATTACCCAATACTACTTTCAATCTACTCGTAAGAGGAAAGATATTAGTATGGTGGAGTGTGATTATTACTACTGCTGCCTTTCTAAGTTTTTATAAACTTCGAGTTATTTCTCTACTATCTATCTCCCGAGTCGTGTTCTATCTTGTATATCATACAACCTCTCTTTGGGTACCATTCATATCTATCATCCAATGTGTATCCCCCATGTAACCCCTCCCCCATGTAACCCCTCCCCCATGTAACCCCCGTGTCTCTCCATGTCCACGAGTACACAATTTATATCATAA
>KI628878.1:15484-25888 GCA_000503235.1 Sclerotinia borealis F-4128
AACCTCCCAAACCCCCAACCCATTCCCATCTCACTCCCATCACTAATGCTAAGCCCCACTCATAGCCGCACTCATAAAAAGCTTCTCCCTCTTCATCCCCAAACTCAACACGATCACCACCGCCCCCGCCGCAACAACCATCGCATAAGTCTTACTCATACTTTCCACAATCGCCTCAATAACCCTTACCCGCTCCCCCTCCGTCGAACCCTTCACAAATATACTCCCCGTCCCCGCAATCGCCTGCTGAATCTCCGCAGCCGGCAAATCCGGCAAAATCGCCTGAATTTTCTCCCGACTCCCATTCAAAAAAACAGAATTAGCAATCGCAAGCGCAATCGTCACGCCGCCAACTCACGCACACGTAATAAATCCCACGGCAGACGAAACCATGTCTTCAGAAACAACTGCTTGAGCAATGGAAAATGAAGCTTGGGCGAATGAATCGACGCCGAATCCGATGAGCACGGTGAAGCCGTAGGTTTAGGGTTAGGGGAATATTGAGAGAACTAACCTCCAATAATCGGACCAACTACCATACCCAAACCCCAAGTCATCCCAGTACCCCCAATATAAAGCGGTCTCTCATGAATCGTCGTTGTAGCTGCCAACAGTGTCATAACACCTACATACGCACCACTATCCCCAAACCCACAAAGTGGTCGTCCAACAATCAAAGCTGGCATATTGGGAGCACCACCACACAACGCGGAGCTAGATTCAAAAATAACCATGGCAATGATATAAGGTTACGTCCATTTCGCATTAAATTAACCAAAGATTATTCCCTATACTAAAGTCGTACTAGCTACATCAATAAGGAAACCCATACTGAGCCAGGAAAGCTTACTAATATCGAAACATAAGGACGATATCGGCCTGAACATCTGCAACGATGGTATTGTCGAGGGCGAAGAGGAAAGTAGAGGAGAGGATCGCGGAAATTACCAGGGCCCACCTCCAATTTCTCTTGATCGATCTCTGAGATAAATGTTATTTCCGAGGAGACACCAGTTTGATTTGGTGGAACACCGAGAGAGTTTGCCGAAGCAGAAGATTCGGCAACCTTCTCTGATATAGGGTCTGTCATTGTGAGGATCTATTCGAATTTATTAGTCCAATGTTTCTTAATAACGTCTAATAATGTCAAGACGACTCATCTCTTGATTGAAGAGTCCAAAGGTACCTTAGGAAACTCCGTTGAAAATCACTACTGTACAATAAGTGATTTTTTAACATGAGCCACCTACACAATATATAAAAAGTTCCCAGGGAGATAAAAAGCATGCTAGTTATCCGGTAGACATGAGTCGGACCCTTTTGGACCGTAATAATTGACAGAAATACATACTCGGCGTTACGATCAATATTCCTTTCTTCAATTTAACTTTAAGATTAAGCCAGTGAAATATGATAATGATAATGGACGATCAAGGGATAAAATCAAAGTGCCTACTATAAGGGATGGACCCGGCAAGGTCACGGGTATGAATGACTATCTAACGAGCGACATGAGATTTGGCTAGGGCTAGTCCATGTGAATGCACTAGACCATATGATAATAGCGGATTTTAGAGCAAAAATCCACCAGTGAAGATAGTGAAAGCTGTCTAATAGGATTTCGTTTCTATATCCGGACTACGGAAGTATTTGGCGGACCAAATCAAAACAAGAAAAGCAATTATTAGGCAAAGCGGAAAGAAATGAGCTGGGTTCTCAGTGTACATTGTGCACACACTTGGTAAGAACATAAGGAAGCTTAACAACAATAAAAAGCTCTACTCGTTTAGTTATGATAATCTGGCTGGAGCCGAGTAGGGCTGACTTTAATAACAGATCCACATAAGATGTCCTCACTAGAGTAGTACTAGCTCGTGCACGAACTATGTATCCGCTCTTCAATCTTTCCAAGAACTCTGGTGCATATATTGAAGCTTGTTCTAAATCTCTTGTTTGTGTGGTATCTCGTGCAAAGCTTGGTAAAATGTAAGTTTCAATGCTATTGTTATTGCTTCTGCTAGTTCAAGAGGAAAAAACCTAGAGGTTTCACATTGTCAATACGTTGGTGAGGAACATCCGGCTGTTCACCTACTTCACTGTCACAGACTGACAACATCTCCAGAACCAAGCCTGCCTGAACTTCGATCCTCGCCGTGTGGCGGGTAATACCGTCACACCGGTTAGCTTTCCGCATGTTTTGTATGTGAGTTGACTTGTAGCTGACTGTGTAGAGGGGAATCTTGCGGCTCTCTGAGAAAGCCTAAGGGTGAAGATGTTGAACTGAAGAGAAATAGGGAGCTGAGATGTGGACTACGCGTTGTTCCAAAAACATGGCTGATGGGAAGGGGGAACTGGAAGCTTTGACGATTAGTGCAATGCAGATGATAAGTTTCGGGGAATGGTCTTAGATTGCTATGACTCCCCAATTGAAGCTTACCTGCATCGACGTTGATGGGATGTAAATTCTATACCAAAGCTTCCAGAGCCTGATCGTGACACTGGAACCCTCCATGCAGATTTCCATTAGAAAGCCCACTATCGCTACCGTGTAATTGTATTTTGACATGTTAACTTGATAGGATCAATTGGCTGCTGACGCTGTAGCATGTATGAAGGGATATACGTAGCATAATCTAATCAGGTCAGCACTGTTTAAAACAACACATCCTCATGGTGATGTCAAATTCGGTGTTCTTCCTTGGCCTCAAAGTTTTCTCCTTGCAAGCATAGTTTCGATGCAATGCCAAATCATCGCATATAGGTAACCTTCACCTTTTCTATATCCTCTCACATAGAAGTACGTCGACGCGCCTATCATTTTCTTATTGTACTAGTGGGCCTGTAAGTTCGCCCTACTAAAGCGCCAGTTGTGCATAGAACAATCTCGCATGCGTCCACAAGCGACGACTGACAAAGTCATGAGAAATGCGTTGACAGTGTTATCCTTCGCATCTACCATCCGCATTTCATACATACATAGAAGAGTGCCCTCGCCTTAGGCGTTCTCTCTGCTCATTGCCACAATTTCATCTCGGACATCATACAAGATAATCATACATATATTTGCCGTACGTAGGCCGAGCTTTCCATTTGATTCCATTCGAGATGTCTCTAATCTTAAACTCAAGAATACCGTCGTCTCTGGTCTTTTCCTCTGGCTGTACACCTGGTGGTAGCTTTTCTGCAAGAAGTGACCGTGTCGCTCGATTAACAGACTCAACAGAGGTGTACGTCCCGCAGATGAACAACTCATCGATTCTATGATCTGTAACCTTCTCGAGTATCAAGACCCAAGCAGGACCTGGAAAAGTCGCCATGCCGCGGCATTCTTCTCCTTTACTAAAACAACTTTGAATGGAAGATGATGATTGTCTTTCATCGGTGCAGTCAACTGCTCGAAGTCAAGATGCCTGATTTGATCGAACTGCGTCACTCCATCTACAGTCTGATAGTGCAAAATGTTTCGGAGAGGCTCGACAAAGGCTTCACGGGTACGATAAGGACTCATGTAGTATAACCTGAGCCGAGTGTCGTCGTAGTAGTGGAATACGATGTGGAAAATAGTGTCCGTTTCTGAGCCTGTGCTTGAAGCCATCATGATACTCCTCGAAAGTTCCTATGAGATTCCGAACCTCATGGGCTATCTCGTCGTACTTTATAGTCAGGATCCATGGTAGTGTTTTTCACTCACGAAATAGTCAGATTGATAGCAAACATTCATTCTCTTGCAAATGATGAATGGATGGAAACAAGCATGAATGGCGACATGATGCTGAATTATTTGATAAAGAGAAAGCCCCATTTACTTTTATCAGAAGACGGCTATTTTTCGTAGGCAGTTTCGGTATTGTTGATTGATGTTTGTCTGTAGGATTAGCACATTAGTAAGCTTTAGTGCATAGATTACCTAATATCGTAATCGTCTACAACCTTCCTTTTTCGGCTTTTTACACACAATCATTTTCAATTCAAGACTTCAAGTAATATCATTTTTTCCAGTCATCTCCAATCATTGTAAAGATTGATGTTTTCCCCTCATTTCATACTTATTACCCCCTCTCAAGTGGAGTGGGCAAAGGGTGATCCTGATAAGAAATGATTACACACAACAACAAGATGATAAGATTAGCTATCTCCACACATGAGGGGGAGTGAGGGTGGGAGAGTGGGTGATAACGCGCGTATTGATTGCCAGCTTTGCGGGGCGACGATAATTGTTAGATAGCACAAACTGTACGAAGTATGCACGTGGGTAATTACCATACTGTAGTCCAGTATTTGTACTACAGTGTCATAGGTTGAGATGTTTGTGCTATCTGCATTTCTTCATTGATAACAATCATGGGGGTATCTTCTACATCCATCCGCATCACGGACTACCTATATCACGAACTCGTACTTTCGAATCATATAACATTGTTAGAATGCCATAAGTACTTCGGTACTTACGGTTTATATACGGGAGTAGATACAGCTATCCCGCTTACATTCACTACTAGCGTACTTCCCTGTTTACTTATACGCACTGTAGCATAGCTTAGATTCTCTACCTGTATAATATCTACATCTGTACTTCTCACAAACATACTTCTTTCGGTCACTCACCATCATTGATATCTGGTTTTGGGAACAATCAAAGTGTGATCACTTGCAATATGGCGGATCTAATCGATGAAAAGCATCAATCCACGGACGCTGATAATATCAAAAAGAAGTCAAAAGACCTGGAACGAAATATCACAATACATGAAGGGGAATTGCAAGCTGCTATGTTCAAGCATGCCGATCCTAACGATGGCGATGAGGCACTAAAGGCGTTTGCTGATCACGAAGGTGAAGTCATTGTCATGACCCCAGAGATGGAGAAGAAATTATTGAGAAAGATTGATTGGAATTTAATGCCCGTATGTTACTGCTTTAATGTTTTGCTGGTTTTACTCACTGTTTTCACAGATGCTTTGTGTCGTGTATGGGCTCAACTATCTCGATAAAACAACACTTTCCTATGCTAGTATCATGGGCATGAAAAACTCACTCAATCTTAAGGGTGACAATTATCAATGGCTAGGGTAAGAATGAGTCACGCCTCGAGATAGATCTCTGCTGATATATTTTTACAGATCGATGTTCTACATTGGTTATCTGATCTGGGAGTATCCGACCAATCTTCTTTTACAAAGACTGCCACTTGCCAAATGGTCTTCGTTCAATATTATCGCTTGGGGTGCTACATTGTGTTGCATGGCAGCGACAAGCAATTTTGCAGGTGCCGTGGCAGTGCGCTTCTTCCTTGGATTATTCGAGGCCGCAGTCACTCCTGGATTTACCCTTTTTACATCCCAATGGTATACGAAAGAAGAGCAAGGCTTTAGAACTGGAATATGGTTTAGTTTCAATGGCTTTGCTCAAATCTTTGGTGGTCTCGTTGCGTACGGCATCTCGGTTGGTGTCAAGAAACATGGAGCAGGCATTGAATCGTGGCAGATCGTATTCTTGACTATTGGTCTGATAACAGTGGCTGTCGGATGCATATTCCTCTATTTCATGCCAGACAATCAATTGAATGCCAAATTCCTAAATCCGCAAGAGAGAATTATGGCACTTGAACGTATCAGGAAGAATCAACAAGGAGTGGGCAATAAACATCTCAAAATGTACCAGTTGAAAGAAGCTCTGGCCGATCCGGTAACTTGGGCCTTCGTCTTTTATGCATTAGTTGCAGATATCCCTAACGGTGAGAAAGATCTCGACGACATATTCGGTTACGATCAGCTAACAGATAATTGATAGGCGGTATCTCGAACTTCTTTTCCCAACTAATAGTGTCATTCGGTTACACCCCTGATGAATCACTACTTTATGGAACCCCCGGCGGTGCCGTCGAAGTTGTTGCGCTCCTTCTTTGTGGTTATCTTGGAGACAAATACGGTCATAGACTCCTAATCTCCATCTCCGGTCTCTTAATAGCCATGCTAGGCATGATCCTCATAGTAGCTCTCCCCCTATCCAACAACAGCGGTCGTCTAGCAGGTTACTACCTAACACAAGCTTCACCAACACCATTCACAGCACTGCTCTCCATGATCTCAAGTAACATCGCAGGCTACACTAAGAAAACAACAGTAGCAGCCTTGTACTTGGTGGCCTACTGTGTAGGCAATATCATCGGCCCCCAGATTTTTAGACCAACAGATGCCCCTCGATACATGCCGGCGGAAATCACAATCATTGTTTGTTATGGAGTGTGTGCCTTTGATGTGGCGTTCATTTCTTGGTACTATAATAGGATGAACAAGAAGAATGAAGCTATCAGAGCAGCACCAGGTTATAGAAAGCTGGATAAGCAGGAGTTTCTCGATCTGACGGATAAGGAAAATCATGAGTTTGTGTACTCGCTATAGTTTTGTACAACTATATCCTCAAATATCGATATTAGTAGATATACACTTTCAGCTGAAGTATTATCTGATGGCGTCATCGCCTCATGAATACATAAATTAAGAGATTTACCGGAAAATAAGAATCGAATATACTAACTCGTATGCCGAAATTCCAAAAAGGAAAAAAAAGAAGATTAATATGCGAAGGGCTTAAAAAGGCTGCGACCCACTTATACCGGGAAATTTTTAGGAGTTAAACAACAGATCGATGTACCCTACCCCTGTGTAATATAATACTAGGCCTAGACTTCTGATTTCTTTCCTCGTCTGATTCGAAGCTCTTCGCATCAAATGACCTCATATAACAAGAGAGGTTGATGACTTAGTTCAAGTTAGTTGTAATGTTATGTTATGTTATTGACATCATCTACTGCATAGAAACTCGAGTGGGATCAAACCGTCCTCTTCGCTCAAAATGGACTTGCTCAAAATAATGAGTTGAGATGATAACAAACCTGGCGAATCAGCATGGACAGAATGCTGTAGCCTGTGCTTTGGTGTAACATCGTCTTTTGTGACAATATGGGGTAGTATAGCTTAGATGGCAATCTTCAATACAATATTGCAGGAATCCGGGTCTATTCTTTTATTTGAGTATGAGTATTGGGAAGGTCTCAATGTCATATGGCGTTATGGGATTGAGGTGATTGGGATGACTGTGTCCATATTAGGAGATGAGGAGGGAGATACTGTATCGTAAATGCCGAGAAGTGAGTGCTGTGCCGGGATAGATGGGATGATTAGGTTAAAGATTAACGGGGAAGATCTAACATGGAATCATATAAAAATGTCCAATGTTAACGTCACACAGTCTCAAACAAGTCAAGTATTCCCCATTAATTGATATGCTTCGAAACGTGGTGAATAGTGGGAGAGGTGAACGATTGGACTGATATCTGATACAACGCGTTGATGATTCTTCTCCCAAGAAATTTTTCCGAAGCTCTAGCTGTAGTTCTTGTTCTAGTTCCAACTTTCTCAAAAGAATTATCCTCGCAATACCCCGTCACATTTTATCCTACGAAGTGTATAATTGGACCGCATACAACATCATTTTAGATCTAGCTTTTCTCCTCCTCTTCTTCTTCTTCTTCTTCTTCTTCAAACACATTTATTCATCCCCGAAGTACCATTTTTGAATGCCAAGTCGACCCCGTGGCGTAGAGAAGGAAAGCTGAAAGATGTTGTTCATTCAAGCCTCTATACGCTAGTTTTGGGTTGGGGGTAGTGGTGGGACAGGACCTGGAGGCGCATTATGCTTGTTTGATATACCCCGGTGTCGTTCATGCCCTTTTGATGGATTATGGACAGGGAGTTTGTGGCGGTTCAATCAGCACTGCTCAATTGATCGGGAACCTCGTTTTGATGATGTTTCTACGAGGTATGAACCTTTTTCTCCTGTGGACCGGCGAAGTGGTAATTGACCCCCGGAAATTACTTGGACATTATTTTACTGTCTTTCAAAAGATTTCAGACCAAGAGAGGTAATAGTAACTAACCGTATCTAGGCCTTCTTAATGCATCCCCATGTTTAGATTGTCACGCTTTAATCCCCGTCACTCTTCTGAGCATTTTTTGCGAGTTTCGGAAAACTTCTAATACATACACCTCGAAATCCCCAGTACATACATATTCAAAGACTGGATGGCTATCCCCATGCTTGCTTGTCGAAAGAGAAACGCATAATACACATTTCGTCTGATTCAATAATGTGTAAAGTAAGTACACTTGTCTGATGTATCTTTTTTCTTAAAAATGAGGCTGGTGGTAGTTCTTCCATCTTGATCTCAATTCCACAAACCTTTCTTTCGTTCGCACTCGTTACCTATTTTCTACGACTTTATGAGTGAACCAGTTTTTCAGCCTTAACCAGCTATTAAGATGCGTCTTCGAGATAGAATGTATCGTAAGAAATTAGGCGTGTAACCTTAACGTTTTGGTTTTAGTCTTCGGTCTTCTGATTTAGTGCATGTGTTTGGTTGCGGGAGAGTAGAGAAAATGCATCTTCCTCGAATCATCGCCGCGGCTCTGGTGGCAAGACAATCAATGGCAGTGCTGCCATCTACATATTGTTCTCCTGACTGTCATATGTCTTATATACTATCACCTCATTGATTGTGTAAAGATCCAGATCACTTCTCAGTAATGAAAGCTAATATGCATTAAAGCGACGTGCAAAATTGAGGCATTAACATTCAACATTACCACTTCCTGTGCTGAAAACCCAACATTCATTATCAGCTGTGGAGCTTGTCAAACTTGCGTGCTCACATACTCAATCGAACATCCAGATGTCGACACCGATGAGAAAGAAATAACACCACTCATTTCTTCACAATTGAATAAATGTCTTAATATGCCTGGAGGAACGGAGGTACAACAGTATTCAATACAAGTATCGAATCTAACAGCTTTACATTCATGGATAGTTGGAACGAAGACTTCGATAGCTACTGAAGCGACGGCAAGGAAGAAAGTTTTGTCGACTACGACGGGATCGATTAGTTCCGTGACACCAAGTAGTTGGACAAGCAGTTTGCAGAGTGATTCGGAGGATTGGTCGACGATCTTGAGTACTGCTACTTGGGCCAGTGCTTATTTTAGTGCGTTATCTGCAGGTATATTGATTTCCTACCTTTCGCTTCGTATAGTTTTACTAAAAGGTATGAAACTAATCCTTAAAATAGCATCAATATCCGCCATGAAAGCATCCTCACGCCCATCAACTCCCACTCCAACCATAACCCCCGAGACCAGCAGCAGCAGTACAGGGGTATCTAACTCTACCATCCCTCTTATCTCCACTACCTCTGCCTCCCCCCTAAATAAAAGCTGGATAATCGGTCCCATCATCGGATCTCTCCTCGGCATGTCCACCGTCTTTATAGTCATCTTCTTCACCCGACGCAAACAGCATCGAGACTTCCTCTTCCAACAACCTCTCCAACAGCATCTCCATCAACGACATATCCCCATCGATATAGGACCCTACAAAAGTGGGCTGCCAACAAAGGAATGAACTATATAAGCAAACCAGGGGTTCCTATTTACATCGCTAACCATACCATCGATCTAACCTTCTTAAATATAGTATTTGCAGAAACAATAATATACCTAGAATTCTATTATAAATTAGATTACAAAACCTAAATTATAATAATATTAAATAAAGATATAAAATCTATTAAATCAGATAAAATCATAATAAACAAGGCAGAAATTCTATTATTTATAGAATTTATATAAAATATAATCCTTATATTTTCAGATTTGTATTTTGATATTAAAAAAAATATAAATATATTTATAAACAAACTCTTCTATATCCTAGAAAAATCTATAAAAACTATAGAAAAACTATAAAACAGTAGAGATAATATTGTTTTTTAATGAATTAATAAATATAAAATAGTTTATATTATATATAAACGGAAATATTGAATAGATTTTAGTAATATCAAAAATACTAAATATATATTACTAATTATAATATATTGATTTAAGAAGGTATATTAATAAAAGATTATTAATAGAATCAAAAACAATAAAGATTTATATAAAATAATTAGATAATATAAATTAAGATTTAATCTTAAGGTTTTATTATTTATTATAAATAATAGATTTATAAAAGATAAATTAAAGAAAGCTAAGGTTTTTCAATAGAAAATATTCAATTGATTTGATAATATAGATAATCTATTAATAGATCTATTATTAGATTTATCTCAATAATCTATATTAAAATAATTACAAAATGTTTTTATAAAAGAAATTAAATGAAATATATTAGATATTACTAATATGTTCCTAGATTCTAATCAAACTATTATTTATTTACTAAAAATCTATTAAAATAGTATTAAAGAATTTGTATTCTTTTTATTTAATAAATATCTGAAAATCTATTATTTTTCTAAAAACTAAAAAAAAAGCAAAGATGATTATATTATTGAAAATCGAT
>KI628879.1:0-25796 GCA_000503235.1 Sclerotinia borealis F-4128
TATTTCAAAATCTAGTCTTTTGCAAGATACTAGAAGTATTCAAAACAGCCCTAATTCTTCCAATGGAGGTAAAAGCAGCTTTAAACCCTTCAAATATCAGATTAAATTCAAATATCAGGAAATATGTGTTCTGTTTAACCAAACTTTTGCCAAATCATCCAATCAATATCGAAAAAAGAATATTAGCTCAATATCAAACTGATTTGGAGGTGATCCCTACCCCCCAAAGAAAACCATATAAGCCAACTCAACTCGATAAAATCAGAAAATCAATAAATAAGGATTTTGATCCTTCTTTATTGGAAAAGATCATTTATTTCAACTCTCCCCCATAAAAAAAGGAAATCCTATTTAGAGTTAATATCAATAATTCTTTAAAAGAAGATACTGCTACTCTCTATAATATAATCTTTAAGCATAGAGATGAGAATACTACTTATATATATATTAATACCTCTTTTACACTAAAAGGTATTGGTATTGGTATAGGCATAGTTGCAATACAATCAAATGATCGAATCTTATATCAAGAGTAAACCAATATTGGTGTGAATTAATTAGTATATAATGAAGAACTTTGTGGAGTTATTAGAACTATCGAATATGTAAGCTCAATTGCTCGATATGGCAATAAATTCAAAGTATATTCAGATAATCAGGCAGGTTTATACCGTTTGAAAATATTATCAGACTACCCAGGCCAGGTATATCAAATACGAGTAATCAAAGTAGCCAAGGTTATTAAAACAAAAGGAGCAGAAATATCCTTGAATTGGGTTCTAGGGCATATATTGGTAAAAGGGAACGAATTAGTAGATAAGTTAGTAAAGGAAGCAACTACCAAATCCTTCAACTCATACGAAATAAGCTTTAGTTTACTAGGCATGATAATCAAGTAGTACACTTCAGATCAATGGATTTCTACCCTTAACCAATACAAACTCAGATCAAATCAATCCTTATCCACATACTCAAAACTATTTCTATGGAAAATTGGGTCTAAAATCAAATTACCAAATGGAATTAGTCAAAACACTGCTAGCGCGTACTTTCAGCTCAAAATAGGTTATGGATATATTAAATCCTATTTACATCGGTTTAAATTCACTAATAACAAATATATATGTGGTAATATTGAGGCACCACAACATCTTCTTATTAGTTGTCCTATATATAAAACAGAAAGAAAAGAGATTTTCAAAAATATACCATTATCCAAGATTACTATACAATTCCTACTACATACAAAAGTAGGAATTGAACTAGCTATCAAATTCATCAATACCACCAAAATTGCTACAAGGGCATGGCACTTAGCAAGAGTTCTTGAACAAGAAGAAACAGAGGAAGAAATAGAAGTGGAAGAGGAAGAAGTAGTTGAAGAGGAAGAAGTAGTAGAAGAGGAAGAAGTAGTAACAGTAGTGGAAGAGGAAGAAGTAGCAGTGGAGGAAAGAGAGGGTAGAGGGGTAACCCTCTTATAACCCTTGATATTCATATTTTCTTATTATATGCAACGCGTATAATAAGCGGGCATTGGTCCCCAGCATTTGTTTTCACTTCCCCAAATCGAACATATCTATTTTTGTAAAATAAAAAGTTATCTGCTAGTGCCTATAGGGTCTAGCCGTCCTATATAGTCTTAGACTGAAGATGGACGTAAATTAAATCAATCAATCAATCAATACTATCACGGGTTCATTACCCATTCCTAACTAGCTTAGATGAATGCCTTAGGCATACATCCATTATATAGTCGTCGTTATTCCGCATGCCTTTTTCTCTTTTTGTCAAATATCATACATCTTACCTAGTATCCACCAGAACCCGCATCAGCCCTGTGATATATAGGTTTTGTATTCTGAATTGATTTATTTGAAAATCAAACTTTTCATTTATATTAGGATTTGAAAAACCCCCGCTTTAAGTTAAACTTTTAGGCTCAAGTAGGCCTTTAGTTTAAGTTAAGTTACAGGGCTTATAAAGGCAAATGAACTTTGCATGGGGTATCACGTTTATACCAGAGCAGTCACATTATCACAAATCACAAGTAGCAAGTGTGGGTCAGGCAATGATTGAATGCGGAGAAATGTGAGGTATATTCTTTCCACATATTGAAGAGATAACTATTTACATGAGTAGGGTAGTGAAACTGAACCCTGAAACCCTACAAAAGGTTTATAGAAGAAGCATAAGCAAGTATATCAAGCTCAACAGAAGACTGTTAAAGGCGTCCACGAATCCAACCAACAGTAAAGATGCCCCGCAGATTTATCTTTTCTGTTGGTTGGATTAGGATCGGCCTTGGACTTGTTATTCCAATTTCCTTCGATTCCATCAGTTGTTGTGTGCTCAGGCCTGACTCCATGGAATGGATGGTCTTGGAGGTGATCTATGAATGAAACGCGGTCAGTACTGATTATTGAAGTTGAGTGGGAAAACAATGACTTACGAAGAAGTTGTGCCATGCATGCCTAGGCTTGGTGCCAGGAAATGGAAGGTCTTTGGGAAGGTCTTTGGGAGTGGTCTTTGACCAAAATCCCGTCAGTTTGAGTTTTGAAAATCAAGGGCAGATAACTTACAGAGATCGACTTGAAGAGGAGAAGTCGCGCCATGCCTAGGCTTGGGCTTGATTGCAGGAAATGGATGGTGTTTGAGGCTCGAATAATATGCTTGATGTGTTTGTAATTATGAGTAAGAGTGGATGAAGTTATAACGAAAAAGGTTGTTCGAGACTGATTTGTGTTTCTCAGTTTGAGGTTGAAAAGATATGGAGAAGTTTTCTAATTTTGAAAGTAAAATCGATTAATATATCATTGTTCCTCAATTCTCACTTGTAGATGAGCTGTGGTAAACCCTAACTTGATTCTCGCGAATTCATTGAATAAATGTTGTATAAGAATGAGGTGTAGTGAAGTGAGGATATAAAATTCATGGCGTTAGTGGCATCACAACATTCAGTCATGCGCAACTTACACCTTCGACCTCATTCTTCCATTTCAATGCTGAACTTGTCACAGCTGTGGTATCTAGGTGCTTGGTACATCCCAAATACTTGGAAAAACACGACATGTGGAAGAAGATTGCCAATGAGAAGAGAGATCTAAACTGGAGATATCTGTTTGAAATCGGTAACTCAGATCAATTCGAACACGAGAAACTCTCACCTATGGACGAACATACCCACTGCATGAAATGCAAGAACCAATCCTTGGAATTTGCGTACAAGTTTTGCAGGACAATGGTCGTTATGTCAAATTGGTGAAACAGCAAAGATTCCAATCCGGAGTCAATTCTCTATCCATCAACTACATGATCATTTTCACCATTCGTTTTGTGGGTTTTGTAACCCTTCCGCAAAGCTTTGTAGCTTTCCATGGGTTTTGTAGCCCTTCCTCCAAGCTTTGTAGCTTTCTATAGGTTTTGTAACCTTTCCACAAAGCTTTGCAGCTTTCTATAGGGGGTTTAGCCCTTTCACAAGTTTTGTTGCTTTCTATGGGTTTTGTAGCCCTTCCTCCAAGCTTTGTAGCTTTCTATAGGTTTTGTAACCTTTCCACAAAGCTTTGCAGCTTTCTATAGGGGGTTTAGCCCTTTCACAAGTTTTGTTGCTTTCTATGGGTTTTGTAGCCCTTCCTCCAAGCTTTGTAGCATTCTATGGGTTTTGTAACTTTTTCTCAAGCTTTGTAGCTTTCTATAGGTTTTGTAACCTTTCCACAAAGCTTTGCAGCTTTCTATGGATCTTGTAGCCCTTTCTCCAAGCTTTGTAGCTTTCTATGGGTTTTGTAGCTTTTTCTCCAAGCTTTGTAGCATTCTATGGGTTTTGTAGCTTTTTCTCCAAGCGTTGTAGCATTCTATGGGTTTGGTAGCCCTTCCTGTTGCCATTGTGTGTTGTTGTGGTTCTAGTTGTCGCTACATCATCTGTGGAGGAAGAAACTTTGCTTGAGGATATAATGCTTGAGGATATGGTGGCAGAGGATATCATGATGGAGGACATCGTGGCAGGCAGAGGATACATTGGCGGGGGATACGGTGGATGAGGACATGATGGCAGAGGATATCGCGGTGGATGAAATCGTGGTAGAGGACACAATGGCGGAGGATATCGTGGTGGAGGACATCGTGGCAGGCAGAGGATACAATGACGGAGGATATCGTGGTGAGGACATCGTGGCAGGCAGAGGATACAATGGCGGAGGATATCTTGGTGGAGGACATCGTGGGAGACAGAGGACACAATGGCGAAGGATATTGTGGTGGAGGACATCGTGGGAGACAGAGGATACAATGACGGAGTATATCGTGGTGGAGTACATCGTGGCAGGCAGAGAATACAATGGCAGGGGATACGGTGGCAGGGGATACGGTGGCAGAGGATATACTATCGGGGGATACGGTGGTTGAGGATATGGCGGTTGGGGATATGAATGATGGAAGGAGATGGTGACAGACACAACGGTTGAGGATAAAATGGTTGAGGATACACTAGCGGGGGATACGGTGGTTGATGATATGGTGGCAGAGGATTTAGCAGTTAGGGATATGAATGATGACTCCCATATAAGCATGATAACATACCGCATCCCGAATCTCGCAATGATTGACGCAAACAATATGGCTTCTGGTTATCCAGTTCATAAATTATAATCTCTGCCATCACTGTCATGAATTGTACTCACTGTCACTAATCTACTCGAGTATCAATCATCGGCTTTTTTGACCCATACTATGTCACTTCCATAGCCGTAACTCAGCCGTTACCGACACTCACTTTCCCCTCTTCAATTATGCAACTACGAAACTGTACAAAGCATTTAGCCCTCAAATTCACTCGATACATACCGTGACTACATCGATGTCAATTTACTATTCGATATATCCAATATACATGGAGGATAGACAAATTTTCCATATCAAGACCATCCATCGCATATCAAGATACGACACACGATCCCTCCCTACACCTTTGTGAACTTCCTCTATATCCCCTCTCATATCCCATGATCCAATTTGAAATGACCGAGAACAACTTCAATTTCAAACTAGTAACCTCCCACATACATCAATCTTCTCCCATCTCCCATTCCGAATGTTCCACATCATATAACCCATTTCCCATAAATTTACAAACCCGTAGCATCTTGCACCTCAAAATACTGTATGTAGCACAACCATATATTAATCACTTAATGGGTCATCAGGATGGACAACAAAGACCAGCAACATTGCAACGCGAGACAGCGGCGATGGCCACAAGTTCCGCAACCATGCGCCCGAGTCTAGGTTTGTTATTCCTTATGCATGATCTACGAAGTGCAGAGTAAGTAGACTGGGAATGGTTTTAGTCTGTCAAGACTTAATTATATGGATATATGAATGTATGGATGTGAGGTGGGGAATGTCAATTGGTGATATAAACTAAATTGGGGAAAGGAAGGAGGAACGAAGTTATGAGAAAAGTATGGTAGGAAAAAGACAAGGTAGAAAAGTAGGCTAGTATATCGCAGTGATGTAGTGCAGATGATTCAAAAAGGGGATGCTAGACAAGAAATACATGATCGCATTACAGAGTGATACGCTCTTGAATGAACTCGGAAGAAAACTTCCCAAATCACCAGATCTCGTACTTTCTCTCTCCCTCTGCAGACCAGTGTGGCGGCTTTCAGTGTAAAATATTCCCCCATTCATCCAAAATCTTCCTACTCAGGCTCCGTTAGTCAAGGACCGTGACAAGAGGCGCCGGATGTCTCTTGGTGAGAGACGATGCAATGGTGTTGAAATGTCTTTTCATAGCCAGCCTTGTGGTCTCCCAGCTCCTCTCTCTCTCAAGATCCGAAGTATGTCTTATCCTCAAAGAGGAAGCGCAAACCCAAGGCTGTCCAAAAATTGTATAAAATCTATTGGTAGATCCAAACACCATTTACTTTTGTCTGAATCGATTTGATATATCGAGAAGACATGATTGTCCAAGCCAAATTATAAAATTTGGTTAATCATAAGAAATTCCAAGAACGAGACCCAACAATAACCTCAATATCCATCCACAAAAATGTTATAAGCAATACATATCAGAGATCTTCCTCTGAAAAGAAATATCCAACGTTTGGATGCAATATATATCAGACGGAACCAACGAGGAAAGACGCCAGGGTAAGAAAGACAGTCAGAAATCCGAAGATAATCACATTCATGAAGGTAAGATAGTTGATCGGATCTCTAGAGTCTCGTAATATTTGTCACAAACCACGGAGCATCTTGTTGTTGTCCATATACGGTCGAATTTCATATCCACAGTCTTCGAACACGCCATAGTTGTGATAGCCTATGGTCATGATGGACGATAGGTGGTCCCGTCGTAATTGGTAGTATGATCGCACTCTGTCCGCCATCGATTCATCCTCAATCGATGGCATGTGTGGTAATCTTTGAATTTTGTATGTTGCATGTTTTCGTTGGCCATCAACTTCCATCGAAGATGGTCTTGTACATCTCTTTGAGCTTTTCTCTCTAGCATCCGACTTATATTGAGACAATTAATTCGGAGCTGAGATCAGGAAGAAGAAAGCCTGAGTCTTTTCAGTAACAACAGTGGTGGGACTAACTAGGCCAATCAAAACATATTTAAAGTCTCATAAGATCTGTCGAAGGGTAGTAAATATCCAGTGTTTTATCCTTGGCTTGCTCTTGCTTAAGATCAAACAGCTTCGTAAGCTCATTCTTCTCTTCCTCATTAAGGAGCTCAACCCGATCTTCCAGCGCAACAAACGGTCCGAAATACTTCTCATCAAGAAAAGCCCAATATACCTCATCAAACATCTGACTATGTCTCGCAGCGATACACACCCAGAACAATCCATTATGCATGGACTGTTCCATACGTGCAGACAGTCGTTGAGAATCAACAAGGATTCCGTTCTTGATTTGTTGCTCTTCGCATTCTCGTAACGCTGAGAGAAAGAGCTCAAGTCGCGGGGTATAGCGAGTAAGAAAGTCATTGAGGTCACCCTCCCAGTCCTCAGGACCTTGTAATAAAAGCCACCAAGGTGCAGCATAGGTGAATTCTGAGGGCGCTGCATAGGAAAATTCCAAGTCAATAACGGCTGAAATCTGGAGCCGCTCCATATTGGCAAGGACGTTGGAAGGCCTAAAATCATCGCAGAAAAGCCTGAATGGCTCATTGACATATTCAGCAGAGACTTGACGAACCACCCTACGGAATAGACATCGAGATATATATTTCTTCTTACAATCGAGTTCGTTCTCCACAACATCGTTTCGTTGATATCGAAGTTGAGAGAGATGTTGCTCAGCTAGTAAGTCAAAATATTCAGTGGAGGAAGCGAAGGTCGATTGGGTAAGGTGTTCCGGCGCCAAATTAGCTGATATCGATAATTCGCTCAAGCGAATCGAGAGGGGGCGTCTGCCGATATCGAACTCCTCACCAGTTTTGACTAGACACCCAATACGAGTGAATTCTGGTTTAGATAATTCAAGTACAATATTGGCCATTGCACGATAGGCTACCTTCAAAGCGCGATCGCTGATTTTTGGATTTAGGTTTGGGCGTCCTTCTTGAGTGGGATCCTTCAACGCGACGGAAATCAAATCACCTTCAATAAGCTCTTCGACTGTATAGGGCCCAACCCAGCATGTTCCCCATCCGAGTACTTGTGGGACGGGAACATTGGTATGTTGATGCAAGTATTGAAGAACAATTGCCTCGTTTTCAACCTTCTCCGTACGATATACAGTCTTGCCAAGAGCTGAGAAGCGAACAATAGCGTGGAAGCCGTCCTCATATCGCACTCTATAGCAGACATTGTAAGCGCCGTTTTTCCAAAGAGCCGCGCCGAGTTTGTGCCCTGGTCGATGCTTTTTCGCCAATTGGCAGGCGAGCTGCTCAGGATCTCCTTTAAGCAGTTGGCCTATCCATATCTGGAAGTTCCTATCTTGTCTCTCCTGAGCGATAGGATCAAAATACATCGTTCAACTGAAGGGCTGGATTGTGACGGTTGAAATGGCGAGGAGAGCAGGAATGATTGAGGGGTGTCGATATTCCCAATTTTGACTCTAAAGCTCCGTAAATCTACTTACAGTGAGGCTAGCTGGGTATTTCGATGCTCGATAGATCTAATAAAGCTGAAGGAATTGAACGCTGAGGAGTCGGGGGTCTTGAAGTGGGAAGGGATTCATCTCACCTACGTTAGCTGACTAGGTGGGGGTTCCATATTCCGATGATGACTAAAATGATTATGTAATAAACCTACTCGTATGCTTGCCCCTCCCTTCACAACGCCTAATGATCTAACCGCGCGTATAAACAGATACAAAAGAATAATCGCCAACGAAACATGTAACCGTGATTTATGATATCTACTCTCAAATCGCCAGAGATATGAGATAGGAATACTGAGTACTGTATTAAGTAAGACTGGATCACTCGAAGCACTGTATATCACTAGGTCATGGGTTAAAAGAATACCTTAAGCCTTAAGCCCAGTCTAGCTATGACCTATTTGTCATAGCATAGATATCTAACGATGTCCAAGCATAAATTATGAAATTAAACTAGAAACTGTGAAATTAGACGATCATTGCACACTAAGTTCTACCATTCCACCCGGATGACTCCCATCATTCCATAATCCCGAAGCAGTATCCCATTGTTACCAGAATCATTGTATCCATTTATCGCAACCACCGCATATCAATCCTAACCTTACCAATGATTCAGAAGCCCAGGTACTCTCTCCATCTCCCTCAAGCAGACTCCAGCAGCTAAATATCTGAAACTTCTTGAAGGTTCATCCCGAAATGTTTTCGGCTTCCTCTCATCTAGCGAGATGGCGAAACAAGCAATGCTGCGCTCTAAAGCTTCTTCAGAGTACTCATCCTTATCCTTGATGATGCAATTAATGATGAATGCGGCAAGATCATCGTATTTCTCCTTCATGCTGGTGCACAAGTCTCTTTGCTTTTTGCTCACTGATCCAACCTTTCCAAGAATATTACCAACAAATACCTCTCGCTCGCTAATTGGGCGACTTGGATGCTCGCTATACTCATGCATTATATCCAGCATGTTGTTTTCGTAACTATATCGTTGTTAGTTTAGAATCCTACATAAAATAACACGTGATCTTACATCTCCTGGATCTCCAGCGCAGTATTTCGTAAATGTTGCCAGAGGATTCCCTGAGAACGAGATTTAACGAATTCCCACAAGTGTTGTATGACATCAGGACTGTCATTGGCTTGAGTATTCAGCTTTTTAACATCCTCAAAGACTTGTCGTTCATCGATCGCACGGTAAAGCTTTCCACAAACCTTATGACTTTCATAGTACTTAATATTCGAGACCTCATCCTCTTCGTCCATTGCTTCTACGGGAGCATACTCTTGAGAGAATTCAAGACGATCGGTAGGTCGGTTCGAAATTTTAATATGAGGTCCTGGAGCCATAAAGTCAGGTCGCCAAAGAGTACTTCTGGGTACACTTGGATGATTAATATCAGCCTAAAGAGATTTGTGAGTTAGTAAGTAGTCAAGTCCAATAGAAGATGAATATTATACCGGTATTCCAGTTTTAGAGTAATCAACCGCAGTTGAGCAAAGCTCCGCCAATTTTAGGCACTCTGAACATTCAGTTCCATTCACATTTTGATCTGCATAGACTTGATGTCTATTTGATATAACACCAAGTTGATCCGTCTTCATAAAAGTTAAGAAGAAATCAGCCATGTCTTGCTGTGTCACGATACGGCCAATGTCGAGAGGTGGTAATCGTGGGTAATCTGCGGGTGTTACAGTCTTCTTCAACTTCATATCTGGATCAAACATGACATAGTAGAGATCTCCGTCAAGATCACCACCAGATAACTGACTTGGTAAATCGCGAGCACCTTTTTGACTAAAGCAAATGCAATTATAGAGTCTCTTCAGTGGTGAGTTGCTCGGGACATCCACGGCATTAACCAATTGAACATCTCCAGGATGAAGTGCCGGAGCTCGAGTGATAACAACATCCGATCTGACCAGCGTGGTAGGCTTTCCATCTTCAAGCCAGCAACAATATATTTCCCCTTCTTTCAAAATCCCAGTCTCGTCCATTATGCCGTGTAGATGATAACCCTTCTCGACAGGTATTCTAGCTTTATGCTTTAAAGTGCGAAGTTCTATTAGAACTGCCATCTCAAGAACATCACGCAAAAACACGTCGTTTCTAAAATCCAGATCTAAAGCAGAACAATGGTCGATTAAATATGGGAGGAGAACAACATCTCCAACCTTTTTTCGTTGAAGAAAGGTTGAGGCATTATATGCATTAGCCGTAATTGCTCTCAATCGTGAGACCTCTTTTGCTTGAAGTCTCATGAAATATTCGGGTTCGACTCCTAAGTCTTCAAAAATCTTAATGAATTGTCGGTTGAGATACATAGGGAGTGGCTTGTACGCGCCACCACATATCTCAAGATCGTCTGAAAGAGATCCGTCGAACTTGATCATAGATTCTCTGAGTTGTAAACAATCTCCCTGGAGACGGGTATCCAAAGAGATCATACCTTTGGCCCCTATCATAAATGGTAAGCATTGTTTACGAACAACACAAAATCATTGGTAAGAAATACTAAGAAATTGATCACAGGTTCGAATAAATCTCAAACTAACCTCGATAGCGAATTTGGAAGCAAGTTGGTTTCACGAGATTTTTGTTTGGTAAAGTTTCCCATATCTTATGCATCAATGACTCTGACATCGTTCCTACCCCATCACTAAAGACTCTACCATTGCGTTCGACATCGCAAATATTTTCCACCTTAACATTCTTATCGAGTGTTATAGCATTTGGTGTATCGGAGAATGCTTGACCAATTCGTGCCGCACACTTAGCTGGAGAACGAATTGATGTAAAATCACCTAGGTCATGGATGATATGTTGGGCATCGTGATATCCCTTATCATTGAAGAAAGGTGCCACAAACCAACAGGATTGTGTGCGAAGAGATGAATGTGACGAGCCTAGATATTCATATTTTTGGTTTGCGATAGAGAATCCATTTCGTAAAATATTCTTGAATACCACATCGAAGATTTCATCGTTAGAGACATTCGAAGCATACTGAATTCTACCACCGTCCTCATCGCAGAAATTCACGCGTACGAAATAGCCATGACTACCTAAAATAAGACAGATGATTATCAGTACGTAGGTATAAAAATGTGTTGGAAAAAAGGATTAACGTTAGACATGATAGATAAACGAGTATAATGTGAAACAGAATAGTGCTTACCAGCATATTTCCGAAGAATACGATTGTTACTCTCTGTCTCGGGGCCATCCAGATATACTCCAGCAGGAGTAATGGTGATTCGGTGAACCAGAGCAGTATTCTGAGATGCCGTACCTCCGAAGCCCTCGGCATAGAGAGCCTCTTGCGTTGAAAGTTTCTCATTATTTGCAAGCAACTCAGCAATAGCTTTCTTGTCGAAGGCCTCTGCTTTGACATCAGGTCCTGGATATGGAAGCTGATTAAATAGTCTCCTCATAGCTGCGACACAAATTGGAAGAGTGGATCGTTCGAACATTGAAATGAAGGTCGGTAGAAGATCAATAATTTGGCGAGGAGGGAGAAATCCATTTTGGGCTAATTTTCGAACCTGAAATGTCAAGGGAAATGGTAGACTATTGTTGAAACTTCCTAAAGCCTCATGAAGTCTTTTGAGACCGGTATCATGAGATTCTATGGGCTGAGTTATCGCAACGGAATGATGAATCATTGGAGGGACGCCTCGAGCATCCTTCAGCGACTCCAACTTTTCTTCAATTTCTGGAGTGAAACCCCTCAATGTGCAACGATACACGAGAGAGCTGCCCGCAATTTCCTTGTGCTTCTCATCAAAACCAGCAACACGGGACCTTTTTGTGGGATGGTTGTTGCTTATTGGTTTTCTTCTGAGATCTACATTGTTAAGCAATTGTGTGATCTCGTAGAGAACGTCAACTTTTGGAGGATCTCTGAAGAAATGAGGAGGTTGACGGAGCGTTGCAGTGATCGCTGAATGATGACCATCATCTGTAGTGAGAAGTTCAATGGTATCGTAACGAATGACCATTCGTAATCCGTTGTCGAGAATCAATATCATGGCCTTCTCCTTGAAGTGAACAGTGACATTACTTTGCCATGTTAATTCCGGCATGAAAACCAAATCTTCTTGGACATAGTTCCAGGTACCACAAATAACTGAGGTGCATTCGAACGAAGTGTTGGCAAGTGGTGGACCATATTGAAGCACTGAGTTTTCGATACGTTCTTTCTCCTCTCTCTCCAAGCATCGGAGTAAATGCAGATTCGCAGGCCATTTGCTCAACTCACAATAAATCGGCCTGCTATGAAAATTAAGCTTTGGAGGACCTATGGATTTACGTTGTTTGTTGTTTGGTCTTCTTTCACCAAAATGTCGTAAAAACTTCTCACCATCTGTAGTAGATCGAAAAGTGAGCTTGGCAAAGTCTTTACCTCGAGCAGTATGACAATGAAAGCTATGGATGGCAAGTTTATCGATCTTAGGCTTGAGGAATTTCCGAAGATCGTGTTCTCCAGTATGAACTGGGACGTTTGTGACGTGAATCTCCATCACGGTTTGGAGATATACGATATCACCGCCGTGAGATGGGATAATTGATAACGTCAATAAGATATCACGAATCAGTATAAATGATTCCGATACGATAGAAAGTACTCGAATATTGATGGGGAAGATGTGATCAGCTTAAGAAGGAATAGAAAAATATCTGAGGTAACAAAAACAAGATGATCGTGATGGTAAAATGAGGCTGCAGGTAAAGCAACCAACTATTGTATTGCGGGCAATTCACTGGTTGGCTAGGAAATCTAGAAAAGGCAGGATGCATATGCGGTAAGCGGTAGCTGCGTTTGAAAAGGTAACGTCCGTTTATCGGTAGGTGTGGGGTTATCCGTGTTTGTCTAAACCTGGATGTCAACTGTGAGTTGAACATCATCCAGTTTGTTGTTCCTTGAATCAGATCAGGATAACATCGAAAGATAGAGACTCTCATCATGATTTCTCGCATCTCAGACTTGAAGAAGAGCTACAAGGTGTTCGAACTCTTGAAGAACAGCTGCTCATCGTGTACATGATGCCTCTCATGCATCCAATCCTCGAATGTAATTCATACTTTCACAATCCAACATGGAGATACCAATTACTTCTAGCTCAGCTTCTTCGGATCACAGATTTGACTTCTGTTTACCACAACTGAGGTCTGAATGTTAGTCGTCTCGCAAGATCCTGAGAAGCCTCTGGCTAGAAGCCAGATTACCATGTCATCCACTGCATTTTATTTCCCCCATTCCTTCTCTCATATAGATTTGACCCCACTTCCCTTCTCGCGAGTACTCTCGAACCACATCCTTGGCCTCATTTGAAAGTGGTTGGTGACTCCATGATCGAGGCAAAGTTGCCAAAGATTCATCGATGGAAATAAGCTGAGAATATAATGATAGGGTGATATTTGTTGGGACCCCGGATTAGATGTGCAATATCTCTTTTCCGTGGTGGTCGAGGGAATGGTTAGGCATGGATGATGCCATACTCCGAGATGAGTCTCTGATAGTTGTAGGAGCTCGCAAGAGCTTTGTTTGGAGAACTCGGGAAGAGTGTGTCGTGATTTCTAAGGAAGGTGCGAAAAAACCTTCTAGAAGAAAGTGCACGGTCCGAAAGAACTTTCTTTATTTCGACTTTGTTGGCTTCGATTTGAAGTTTGAATCGGTGTATGACTAAGTATACCGGTAGATGAAGTCATCCCAAGATAGTGTCTTTCAACTGTCGTTTATGAGTTCGATAATTCAGATTGTCTAATTTGTCTCATCTCATGCTCCAAGCCTCATCTCATCCCACTTTTACGTTTGTTTCTCCATCTCGTTATTCTCTGAGACTCAAAGGAGGCATTTGTTGCACATCTGATATACCTTTCTAATCACAATATACCTTCCAAATCCATACTATTCCCATCTAAAACCATACCTTCCAAACCCATACTTATCCCCATCTCAAACCTCAATACAAGCCACCATTTAATCCATCTCCACCCTTACTCCACTTCCTTCCCTTTGTCTTCTTCTCCAAATACTTTGTTGCACATCTAATATACCTACCTAATAATAATACAACTCTTCATTAAGAATCGATCCCCATCTTTAACAGTAATCCCACCCTCAAGTAAACATTCCCAATCTATTTCCCCATTCCCATCTCCACTCCCCTCCTTCCTTCCCTCGCCATACATACTCTCAGACCCTTAAAGACAACATGTTGCACATCTGATATACCCATCTAACATTAATACACTCTTCTCCCTCCTCCCTATAGTAACAACACCAATATTAATACACCCTTCTCCCTCCTCCCTCCTCCCTCCTCCCTATAGTAATAACACCAATATCAATATAAACCCCTCACATCAAACGGCAATCAAGACTCTAACCCCCATCCACGGTAGTCTACCCCACTTTGCGGCTCACACTATTATAATAATAATAATCAGTCACAACTATAAAATAAACCCTAAGGCCCAGCCGCCCAAGCCGCCCAAGCCTCCCAAGCCTCAACCAATCGCAAAGTCAGCCCATCATAAGAGCAATCCCTGGCCCGTGTACAAAACTCGGTAATTGCAGTGGGCTGTCGATCCATCCTCCTACAGGCTACACTATATCATTCAAGCTCTAAACAGCTCTCGGACCTCCACTTTTTCATAAACGATTCAACGAGCGCTGCCTATTCAGAATCAGAATCAGAGACGAGACATAGTTCTCGGGGCCGAAAGTTTTCTCATTTCTTGGATGTTTTTCATGTTTTCGGAATCTTGTTTATATATCATATCAATGGTTTCTAGTTCGTTTTTGGAAGGTTTGAAAGATGTCTAGAATTAGTATGAATATAAATGAGGACAAATACATTTCTGTCGGGGCCTTTCTAATTCGTTTTTGATGGGTTTGAAAGATATCCAGAATTAGTATGAGTATAATCGAATACAAATACATTTCTGTTGGAGCCCCAGGACTTAAACTCTATGCAAACCATGACTCAATACCGGTAGTCATCCTCCAGCTCGCTCGCTGCTCCTTATACTATAAACTCACCACCTCTTACTCCCTCTCTATAAAATCATAAGCAACCGTATCCTAATCCTAATCCTAATCCAACACTACCATTAACGACACCAGTAATCGTTACTATCCCCATCCACTTCTCCAACCCAAGAACCACCACCACCACCACCACTCCATACCCATCCCACGTCAACACTACAAACCCTACTCAGTACATCAACTCTACCCCTTCCGAATCTCAAACAAGTTAGATCCAGACGTAGCCCTCCATTTATCCCCAATCCATGCCCAACCCATGTACTCGAGTACAACACCCTATCCATATGTACCCACCCGATCAAGTAGCACAACACAAGGTAAACCTTTATACAACACCTCAACTCACAGCACAACACACCCATAAAACCATAAAATTATAAAACAATTTTTCTTATTCTTATTCCTATTCCCATCTAACTATCTTATCATCCTTCTCCCAATCTCCTCCATCTTCCCATTTCTAGCACAAGCTTCCACCCAATAAATTCGTCCCATGAATGTAATTTGTCTCGAAACTAGACTGAATCAATATCAGACCCAGCAAAAATATTTTCTCACCCTCATCCAGGATTCTACCACTCAATAATAGTAGACCAATCAATCAATCAATCGACCAAACCAACTCAAATGGAAGGATTTTGTAAAAAAGCTATTGAGTCGATTCAAAGCGCAGCTCTTCCTTGGTTCAATAATAACATCTCATGCCGACCAATTGGGAATTTCTTTCATCGCTCACTCATCTCACTTCCGATCTTCCCCATCTCAGACCTCTCTTCCCTCATCTCATCCCAATCTTTCCCTCATCTCACTCTTCTTCCCTCTCAAACTCCTCTTCCCTCATCAATGACTAGCATCGAAAGCTAAAAGTCCCAGCTCACACCCAACATAACTTGTTTCCTAGAAAAAGAAATGTGTCGCAAAAAGAAATGAAGCTTTGTCGTAGAAAGGAAGAATGTCCATAGATACACATTACTGTTATTAGCCCATGTAATACTTGAGTAAGTGTATTGATATTGTTTCTGAACTCCTCTGGAAAAAAAGAAAAAAACACCATCCACAAAAACATTGCTCTGCAAAAGAATTGAAGGAAGAAAATATTGAACAAACTGCTCAACCATGCGTGAAAGATGCGCCAATAGAAACTTGTGTACATTCGTCATTTTGTTCATATCGAATTTTATCTGATGGACCTGATTCTCATTTGCGCCATATGTAAGGACCCCATCTTTATACTTGTAGAAAAGGGTATAAATGATTTATCCATTCCCTATTCGATTGATAGTTATCGTAATTACATGGCTTGACCTGGAACTGGCTTTCTCTCCACTGGACTTTTGACATTTGGAGGAGATAAAGGATCATCAGATGGTGAAGGATTCATTGTAAGACTTGTTTGTCTGGAGATAGGATCAGTATCCGAATCACTTCGAGCACGTCCCTCATTTCGTGGAGCCACTTGTTGATTTGGTGGAGTGACTGGTCGCTGTTGATTTGTTTGATCTTGTGGAGTCATTGGTCTTGAGGCTGATGGACCTTGAGGTGTCATCGGACGTTGTTGATTTGGATGATTTGGAGGTACCATTGGACGTTGACTTTGGGGTGTTATTGGTCTATTACCAGCTGGTGACATTGATCTTGGAGGACCTTGCATCATACCAGGACCACGAGGACCTTGTCCATTTGGTGGCATTGGTCTTGGTGGTCCATTTGGTGAAGGTCCATTTGGTGTCATTATTCGATTACTCATTGGAGATGATGGATAAGGTAAACCATCCTTGTTTGGAACGCGAGGAGGACCTTGATTCATACCAGGTGACATAGGACGTTGTTGACGCATAGCAGGTGAACCTTGAGGACCAGTTTGTTGTGGACGAGGTTTAACAGGACGAGTAGAAAGACAAGTTCGAGGAACAACACCTTGTTTAGAACGATCAAGACGAATGCAAAGAGCCTATATTTAATTAGCATGTCTTTTTCAAAAAAAAAATATTAAAATTACTTACCCATCCATCATCATATTCATGCAAAACTCGAATTAATTGACCAGCTCGTAAATCAAGTTCATCATCCATCGAAGCAGTAAAATCAAGTTGAACTCGGTGAACTGCCGTATTAGGAGGACCTCCAGCTGCGGCAATAGCTATACCGGTTGCAACTTGAGCTTGAGTACTTCCTGATACATTACTGAATTCGGAACCAGAAGGACTTGGTGGACTCAAAATTGTGTTACTTTTAGTAGTGAAATCCATTTGTCTGAGACCATTACCAGCCTTTGAAGCACTACGAGTGAGACCAATTTGTTTGGCTGGAACGGGAGCTGGGCCAGCTGGTAGGACGGTAGGAGCAGAAGAGCTAGTAGGAGATTGTACGACGGCAGCAATAGCAGCAGAAGCAGCAATGACTTCACCTCCAGCGCTCAAAGCTTCGATAACAGGGGGACCATTGGTATTGGGTGTATCAATCGATTCGGCGTGGTTTCCAAATGGATTATTCATATTCTGTTCTTGACTTGACGTTAGAGGTCGTTGTGAGTGATAACTAGGCGCAGTTGAGATTGGTGTCAACGTGCTACCCATTTGAGCTGGTGCTTGATTAATCCCTTGCTTTTCGTTGTTGAAAGGTTGGAATTGAGTTACAGGACGAAGTGATAGACGATGAGCTGCTGCTGCCGTTGCTGCCGTTCCTCGAGCGGAGCGTTGACTTGCTTGACGTTGAATTGCAACACGATCAGCCTCTGCGCGTCGAGCGGATGAAGCGACCATCTCAGATTTTTCATCATCAAGGCGTTCATTCTTAGCAGCTTGTTTCTTCTTTTTGAATAAAAACAAGAGGAGTGCAAGTCCAACACCAAATAACAATAAGATACCAACGGCCAAACCTGCCTTACCACCAGAACTCATACCAGAATCGGATTTATCTGCTGCTGCTGCTGCTGCTGCTGCAGTTGAGGATGCAGTCGAAGAGGAACCGGTTGCCGTAATTGATGTTGCTACATTATTACTAGCTGCGAGAATAGCAATTGAACTTCCTACAGACGATGTAGCGATGATTGAACTAGGAAGCTCAGTAGAACTGGAAGCCGAAGTCTTAAGAGTGGATGCGGCAGTTGAAGTATGACTTTCATTGGATGAGGAACTGTCAGTTGTTTTGGCGGCGGTAGTTTTGGTCGAAGAGACTGTCTTTACTGCTTCAGATGATGTTGTTTCGTCATTTTGTCCTTGAGTTGAATAACCTGCAATTGATCCAGAGAAGGTTTGTGAAGCGGTGACGTAAACAACTGATACAATTGTTTCTAATGCTGGCTCTGGATTGGGTTGCCTAACCACGATTGGTGCAGCAACAGCATCTTGTTCATGTAATTCGGCGCGCCGCGCATGACGGACATGTTGATGGGAACGACCTTTCATCTTCAAATATAGGAAATTTGTGAATTGAATTGGTATTGTAAATGAACGTCAATTATGATTCGAAGTCGCGATATCTTTCGAATTGATTATTTCGGTGATCGTGTACGATATTGGTGAGATGAATAGGATTTAGATTTTATTCGAATGAAGGTGATCGGTCGCGTTTGTAGTAGGTTAGGTTGGTTGAAAGAATGTACGAGTAAACCAATTATTGAATTTCTTGTCGTTGAGACTGTGAAGTTGATGATCCTCTTGTTTTGTTCTCGTCGATAAAAGAAGGACGACGAGATAGAGTTATTTCGACTCTAATTGTAGAGTTGTAGTAAGGGAAAAGGAATGTCGGCGGTTGAAATGGGGAAAAAAGGGAGAGAGGAGAAGGAGGGTGGTGAAAGTTAAAGGTGGAGGAAGCAATGGTGTGGTGTGGGTGATGCAAACAAAAAGGGTTCGTCTCTTCTTATTTTTTGGGTGTGAAGTGCGGGAATTGATGGATTGCGGAGAGATGTTCAATCAAGGATCCATTTATTTCCATATGAAGTAAGTTCAATTCTTGACTTATGCTTGATTGCTTGGATCTTTTTGCTTGTGCTTATCATTTTTATCATTTTAAGCAGGAACGAAGATTGTACCTTAATCCTAAAAGAGATAAGCTTCAGGAACAACACGGACCTACCCGATGAAGGGTCTAATTTTGATTGGTGAATTTGATTTGAGAGTGAAATTAAGACTCTTGGTAATTGACAGGGATATTTTAGGTAAATGTATTATATATAATCTCGGGAACAGGAATAGTAATAGAAGTCTGGAGAGAACAAGAATAAGAACAAAACAAATTGATGATAATAATGAATTAAGAAGATGAGTGATAATGGATTCGGAATGAAAATAATTAAAAACAAATCACACTTTCCTATAACATTTCTTCATCCGAGCCTCCGATGCAAAGTAGGTAATCTCTGTAAGCGCCTCGCAGTACCTCACCTCACCCCTCGAGAGTCGAGAAGTCTAACGAATATCTTCATCTACTGGTATTGGCACTCATCCAGATAAATTCCCCATTGAAATCGATCCAAGCCATCGAACTTTAAGTGAATCTGTTACAGACAAGACAGTAGGTACAGTATAAGTTATATTGATACATGATATCTACCGAATCCAAATAATGCACAATTCAGGAGATATGATATGATATAGTATAGTAAAACAGCCTCAATCAAACCTATTCATCCATCCATCTACCCATAGGCTAAACCTCTCAGCCTGCATATCTTTTCCATAACCCATACCAAGGTAGGTATCCAACCAATATGCATACCGGTATGCAATAGTCGTCGCACAAGTTACACGACAGTAAAGTAAACACCAGCTAGAAAAGTAAAGATTGTCTCTAGATCCATATCCTCCTCCATTCGCATATACGAGTATATATACTCGAGCACTCACTCGTACACTACCATTTTTCCAAAACAATAAAATTTACTCTCAAAAGATACTTCACTCACTCATACATGCATTCATGACTATCACCCATCCAATCCATCCCGTCAATCCCGTCACTCCATACCTTTACTTTACACAGCCCACTGCCCAGCTACCACATCATACGATTAATACCATAACCATGATAACCCAAGTAAGACCTCATCATCTCCCCGAAGATCCTCATTTTCCATTTTCCTCTTCCTCTTCCTCGCCAAATCATCCATCTTGGCATCTACTCACCAAATCCATCTACTGTATGTACTCTTTTCTACCAATGCACACCTCACCCATACCCATACAGCCTGTAAGTAATTTTAAGATTACACCAAACCAAACCGGTGATCCTGCCTCACATATTTGATCCACTAACCAGATTCGTTTATTCGGCTCCGTGTACGAATATTCCAAATAGTAAGAAATTGTTCAGCCTAATCAGAATCAGAATCAGAATCAGTCTGCATCGGCCTTCAGTAAGGAAAACTTACTATGAATTTAGTGCTCGGGCGGCAGTTCACGTGACTTACCTCGAATTGACTGTTTGTAAGTCCAAAGGTTACTTACTACTGTAGTACAGTGAGATGATGGATGGATATGGACGATGGACTGATGCATATTGATGCATATTAAAGTGTTATATTATATAAAAATTCGATGATATATCTAGTTTTGATAGCTAGCTATATACTAGTATCCTCCTATACACGACACACTGGCATAATCCCTCTATTAAATATTAATAATTAAATATTAAACCACCCACTCACTACTCATCATCAAATCAATCACCTAAATACTCATCCACCACCTCCACCCACCTCCTCACCTCACAACATAGAATCCATTCACCAATCCCCCCACTCCCCTCTCCCTATCCCTCATCCCATCAACCTCCATCCTCAACCCCAACCTACCCAACGGCACTCTATCAACCCTTCTCTGCGCCGCCAACCTCACCTCCGCATACCCCGTCGTCGCTCTTTCCAACACACCTCTCGTCGACCACTCCATCTGGCCCATATTCTCGGGTGCATACAACGGCTGATCAAGGATAATTTGAGCAAATATAATATCATTAAGTGAAGCCACCACTTCTTCTTCTAGATCATGATGATGATCATGATTTGTATTTAGGTTTGGGTCTGAGAAGTTAGACAAAGTATCGTGACGTATGAAGCCCATAATTTTCACATCTAGATTCTTATGATTGTAAAAATGGGGTTCGAATTGATCGGAGATGAAATGTATTTTGAAGATTCTTCTGCTCGCCTGGGAAATCGTCGCTCGACTGAAACCAGAAGCTTGAATAGGTAAAGAAGATATCACCGTCTGAGACCATTCAGAATCGATGTTCGTGTGTCCGTTGCCAGGACGCTGTCGTACCCAAGCACAATAATGACCTCGGAGTTGATGAGATATATGTTCTGCAATACCTGATAAATTCATAGTAGGCATGCTAAAATAATCTGCATCACTTGTTCCCATTTCCGACCGTGCGACAAAACAAATAGGATATGGTGGACTTGGACCCGATTCGCTTTCTTCACTTCCAGCTTGATTGTAGGAAAAACTCCTGATACCATGATATTGGATATTTCCATTTGTGACAGTCGATCTCACCATATCCTCCGTTCCACTCTTGCCATAAAGTTTCATCACCGCCTCCTTCTTAGCCACCGAAGGCATAAAAGGATGAGCCACCTTTTCTGCCGCAGATGTCACCGGAGAAATTAATTTTCCAATAGTATTATTAGCATAAGTAGTCATAGCCAACGCACCCAATTCCAACGGCAAAGTACTCAAACTCGCACCCCTAATCGAAGCAGGAGTGACCGAAGCCGAAAGAATCCGAAATACAGGACTAGGACAGAGAACTTTCTTCTTGTCGTTAGGACAAAGTACGAGGTGAAAGTATCCATCGCTTGCCGAGACCGGTATGCGCACTACGAGAGTTTCACGCAAGATATGTTTGGGGTGTTGGGTTTTCTTCATAAATTTCTTAATGTCTCGTTGCCAGGCTCGCTCGTCGCTTGCCTTTAATTGGGAGGGTGAAATGGCCATGCTAGGTGTGACGTTAAGCCAATCCCCATTATTTCCTACGATTGCTTTTAGGCGCATCCCAGTGTTTCCTGACCAGCCTTTATTTTGTAGCCATACCTGTCGGCCTGCTGGTAAAGGCGCATCGGAGAATATTGAGACCGCAAGAGTGGTAGAGGATCCTTGATAGAATACCAGACCGTGCGAATGTCGTAGGATAGAAAAGTGTTTGGTACTTTCGGATGGATGCGCTATTAGTCCCCCGGCAAAATGTCGTGCTTCTTGATATGCCTTTGATACGTAGGACGACGCGGATGACGCGGATGGGGTAGAGGATGGCTCGGATATCGTCTCGCTCGTGTTCCCGGGGAGACTATCGAAGTTTGGCAAATTTAGGGGGGCTGCCGGGGCAGAAACTGTGCGTTCGATATTCGTACTTGTAGATGTAGTTTGGAGGGTCTCGAAGTCCGCGAGTGTGATAGGAACTGCCAGCGATTGTGACCCTGAGGCTAGAGCAGCATTTATATTACTAGATCCCTCCGTGGCCCCGTTTCCTCGTATATCTTGACCATACTTCGTCAAATCAATGATATTGCTTTCCGAAGATGTTGCCGTAATCGATCGAGGTGTGATAGGCTTGCGACGTATTTGAGAGGGCTTTGCGCCAGCGCGGGACTGTGGTGATTCGGAGATCTCACTGTATCCTGGTGGGGATGGATAAGAATTCATTTGAGCGTTCATTATTAATTGATATCATTTTCTGTAGTGTCCACCCACCGACTTGGGTCCAAGTTTCATTGAAATAAGTCGTTCCAAATTCAAGATGACCATAGTACCATACTAAGTACCAAAATAGGTGAATCTGGAATGTTTCACATTCAGAAAGGGTCAAAGCGTTAGTAATTACCAGGTGAGAAATTGGCAGTGAATTGAGGTATCATCAATAACATTTGAGCCATGATATGATAGTATCAGAAGAAACCTCATAGATGAAGGAATATTTTGATACTTTCGAAATAGTTCAGTCTTGATGCATGGTTTGCCTCGCGCCGAAATAGTTATTTCGTATATGACGCGTCTACCCCACAAAACTTACCGGTGCCCCTTCATCAAGCCAAAATAAGCGACACACCAAAATTATACTCAATTTCATAATTTCACAACGAATTTACGGAAAGTAATTGTAGTCTCAGTTTTCGGACGAAAGTATATATATTTCTGTTCTCAGTGGTAATTGACTTTGGTTCATATTAAACCATATGAATAATTCACCTCAATAAATGTCAAATTTAGACTATTCGAAAAGTAGTCTAGTAATATCATTTCTAAGCCTAGAAACCCCCGACGAAAGGTCTAATTATACAGCTGGTTTACTTTTTAGACTCGACTAATATACTAAAATAGTGACCGCAATAATCTTTCAAATTTGAAATGCTTTCGTTCAGTTTTACTATTTCATTAAGTTATTCCATTTTCTTTACTTCTATATTTTTTTAAATTAACAAAGAAATCTCTATACTATTACAGATTCAAGACTCAATTCCGATATCATTTCAATACAAAAACCTCAAATTTCTAAGATGATTGCAATAGCATCTAAGTCAACTACCCCACATATGGACCACCCCCCCTTTTGGACCACCCTAAAAAAAAAGGACCCCCATCTCCTAAACCCTATAATTCAATAATTATCCAACTTCAATAAAATCGTTTGTACTACCACTTTCAATTGTATTATTGTTATCTTCTGTATTAATTCTATAGTCTCCAATTATAATTTGTATCTCCCTAATAACTCTAATTTCTGAAAATCTAGTATTTGGATTAATAACAATTTTATATTTTTTCTTAAATATAACAATATTCAATTGATATTCAAATTGCTTTATATAATTTTCTGATTCTATAAGATTATAATCCTTGATATCAAAAGTTTTGATAATTTTATAAAAAAGCAAATGTTTTGTTAGCAAATCAGACTCTTTTTCTTAGATTATGATTAATATATATAATCGAAGATCAGATATTTTTTAAGGGATTTTCCATATAATAAGTGATATTCTTATATTCCATTGAAGTTGGGGATTATTATCAAAAAATGGATTAAATACTAGAATCTCTTGATTACTGTTTTTAAATAATAATTGATTTATAAGGGGTTTAGCACAGTTTTTGGATTATAAATCTAATACTTTTTATCCAACTTTAAAATTATAAATTATTAAAGTTTCCATTCTAGCCTTTTGATAATAATATAGGAAGTTATGCTTTCCAATTAATATAGAATTAAAAAAAGAATTCAAATTATTGAATATATATTAATATACATTTTTTAAAGGTAAAAAAACTGATAAATCTAATAGTTATAGGATGTATTAAATATATAATAATAGAAATAAAAGATATATATTGTTTTTGAAACATCTTGTGACCAAAAGGGTATAAACAGGACTCCGATTGTGTACTTAGAATCTACAAGTGAAGAGCTATGTAGGATGCTAAAAGGAGGACTATATATACAGGTATTGGGAGCCATAAGGGCTAGGCCAAAAAGGGTGAAAGAGTCCTAGGCGTAAGATGCCTAGGTCTAGAGCTATAGAGCTAGGGCTCTAAGCTGTGAAAGGAAGGTCCAAAAGAGCCGTCATATCATACTATGTATGTAGTATGAGCCAGTGGGCGGAAGAGAGCCGTCTGTTCCGTCACAACCAGACTAATTATAACCTTTCACTGAATTCTTTCAGTATATTCGTATTCAGCAAATTTAATCTTGAAAGCTTTTATTGCTGGATTGTTGATATTGGTATTTGCTTTATTTCCTAGTGTGAAGATTGGAGGTATCTCGTTGGTGAAGATATACTATCTTTTTTTTGAACAGTTTTTTAGATTAAAGAATGTTTCCAAGGCTTATAAATTAATAAAATCTGTGTTCTCCAGATCAATGATCTCAGGCGGCGCTATATAAAATACTATATTGATTTGTATAAAGCGGTATGTATTATATATATTGTTGTAACTCTGTAAAGTTTGAATTCAGACCAAATTTCAACTTCTGGCGACCAGAAATTTTTCTTCGGAATATTGTGTTTGGGTGCTGAAATCATAGGAAAGCCTTTGGCATAACCACATATTGTACAACAATCATTTAATTGTAGTGTTACTAAAAGATAGTCATGGTCAAAAGGGGATAAAGTAACTATTCGTTTAAACACTAAGGATAAATATAATTTTGAAGGGGTAAAACATAACGCCCGATCTAAACTACTGGAAAAGGGGGGTATAAGTACCCTCTCTAGATTATCACGTGACTCTAATACTATTGATTGGTTTCCTCACAGTATTTAACCCAGCTTCTATTAATAATCCCTAGCTTCAATGGAATACAGGAATATCAGTTATTATATAGAAAATCTCTTAAAAAACATCTGACCTTCAATTATATATATCAATTATAACCCAAGAAAAAAAGTCTGATTTGTCAACAAAACACTTGCTTTTTCATAAGATTATTAAAGTTTTTGATATTAAGGATTATAATCTTATAGAATCGGAGAATTATATAAAGTAATTGGAGTATCAATTGAATATTATTATATCTAAAAAAAAATGTAAAATTATTATTAATCCAAATACCAGATTTTTAGAGATTAGAGCTATTAGAGAGGTACAAATTGTAACTAGAAACTATGGAATTAATACAGAAGATAGTGATGAT
>KI628880.1:0-25741 GCA_000503235.1 Sclerotinia borealis F-4128
GGACTTTATATTATTAATTATATTATACATTTGTCTAAGAATAAACAAAGTTTGAAGGGAGGGGGTATTATTACAGGTTCACTATCTGTTCCTAACTAACTTGGATGAATGCCTTAGGCATCTATTCACCATATAGTCGTCGTCGCTCCACACGCCTCCTTCTCTCCTTGTCGAATATCATACACCTAGTACCCGTACCAGCCCCGTGATAATAACTAATCTAGACTAAACAAAATATTCAAATTAGTTATATCTTCAAGTTAGAACTTTTATATATCACGATCCTTAATCTCTAAAAAGTGATTATTTATAATTAAGCAAAATAATAATTTCTGTAATAAAAACGTAATATTTAAATAAGGTTATATCTATCAAGTAATCTGGAATAGACGAACCTAGTAGATAATATTCTTTTTTTTGTAGATAGACTACAGGTAGGCTACTTGAGATTCTCTTGGACTATTAGATAGATATACTGGATTAGTTTGGAGTTTAAATATAAAGATATGTATGAGTTGCCGAAACTATTCAATCTACTTGCAAGTAGAATTTGTGTAGTGTAGCACTGTAGTGTAATGATGAAACGATGAAACAAACAATAAATGAATAAATGAGCAGAACTGTATAACTGCGTGACTATTAGGATTGGCGGGGAAGGGGGGGTCAACCGCTAGCTAGTACTTAGTACCGGTAACTCTATATCAGGTTGTAAAATTATTTAAGAGTACAGTAACCTAAAACCATTGCATATCACATGATCCTCCCGTGCATATCCACTCCAGCTCATCTACCTTTTTTCACTTATCCAAGAAGACGCGGAAAGCATTCCGATACCGATTCCAATTCCGATTCCGAGATCCCACCTATCCCACCTATCCCCACCTTGCTCCACCTATTGTTTATTTGTTAGTTCAACCCCATTCCCTATCCATCCCTATCCCAATTCCCAATTCCCAATTCCTTATCCGGTACCGAGATTTCCGGCTTGCTTTGTTCAGCCCCTCCTCGTTTACATTGATTACATTACCCGGTATTACGATTTGATATTGGTTGTTGGATATTTCTTTGTTTGATTGTTTCATTTCAGATTTTTGAATTGTTTATTCACAAATACAGTACATATATCGTCATGAATCCTCATTCTTCAAATCTTTCATCCTTTAGCCGTCGGGTATAAAACGGAGATATCATGAATTATAACTACAGTAACCATCACGGCATATTTTCTTCCGGATGGACAAACGAACTTCAATCTAATCCAATTCAATTCTTCCTTTGAGATAGATATCAGTTATTAGTATTAGTATGTATTAGTGATTTCCCGTATCGTATAGAGATGAACCAAAAAGTGAAGTGGCTGGCTAGGTAGGTAGAGTAGGGTAGGTAGTATTTGTATAACGTTTCTACTACTGTACCGGTATATTATATTGATTTTTGATCTGAATCCTGTACAGTTACTGGCAGGCAGCTAGCTAGCTGCTGTACCGCTGTACCGAGTATTTGAGGCTATGAATTTCATTTGTATGATTTGTCGTCTAAGCAGTTGGTGCGGTGAAGGGGTAAGTAAGCGATGCAAGCTACTACAGTAGAACCTACCTAGGTATATCGGGGTATATGGATTGTGGATTATAATTGGTCCCCTAATCCGATGGTTCGTTCTGGTTATGGATAACTAACTTGTACTGTACTAGGATATCTGCATTGCATTGCATTACATTGATTTCATTTCTTCTATGGGTAGGATCTACTTGTATTATATAAAATTTGTATAAAAAGAGAACTCGCTGTCCATCAGGAGTCAAGGACACAGTTTATAAAATTTGAAATTTGAAATTAACAGAGAGTTCGAATTCTCTTTGCGAGTCCGATTTCGGTACCAAACAAATGGACTCGCGACAATGTACAATGAATGTACAATGCACAATGTTTGCAATTGAGTCAGGTCAGGTCAGGTCGTTCCTTCGGTGTACAACTCCCGTGTTTGGTATTTTGCGGTAATCCTGCCTGTGCGTAGGTAGGTGGTACTCTCTCTGTACAAATTAGGTCCCTTCATTATTTTATTACATACCGGTCGGTATGGTATTCACAATGGAAAATCATCCGTTCAGGAAAATCCACTGGCTTCAACATTTTAATATAATTTCTCAATCCGTTCCAAACAATTTCCATAGTTGACGCCTATGATTCCTCCTAGACAAACATCCGAATGGTAGGTATATCCAGGGGTTATACAGGTACCTGTTAACCTGTTAACCTACTTTGGAAATAGGTGCATGAAATTGAAAGTACCTCGGCGATAAACCTAGGTAGGTAGGTAGGTAGGTAGCCTAGACCGTAGCTGGCTATTCAATGTATCAGGGTATGGTATGGATGGAACAAGTTGGGATCTGAGTCAGCTAAGCAGTACATTGTATACATAGTCGAGATATTGAATAAACACTTCCGATTTTCAATGATTGTATCGGTAACTTCTTCATTGTTGAGTATAGTATAGTATATAGTATCATTTACCGGTATATTATACTCGTATTATATGCCGACAACTTTTGCCATTCCATGATTTCCCATCGACTACTATTCCCCAGTTTCCATACCTATACTATACCCACTCAAATCCAACACAGACCCATCACAAGTAGCTTCAAGCCATGTGTTGTTGATTGCAAATCCGAACTCAAATTCCGTTTCTAGCTGAAAGCTTGATTGCCCCGTGCTTTCTGCTGGGGAGTGGAGTTGCAATATTACCATTACAAGTGCCATTATTGAAGACATTGATTGGTGCAGCTAAAATTATATAGCAGCAATTGAGAAATATATCGGTCGGTACTGGCAAGTTATAACCGTTCTGTTGTCGCTACTTTTGCTATAGGAAAAGGAGATATGTCACGATCGATATCAGTCTCACTACACGCACTAGGTGTTCCAACTTGATGGAATTCTAATCCATCCTCTTCAAACGGACACAACATCGTATCGTGAAAGAAATAAGGAAAAGAGCACTCAATCAATATCAGGTGGCACAAAACATGACAATAATAACACATACAGTACATGACCTGAAAACTAAAACATTTTCACAAACAAACAATGACAGGATCTCTTCTCTTCTTCATTTCCCCACAATGAAATTTATTAGAAATTATTATAAAAATCTGACTCAAACCAGGATTCTCGGCAGGGAGAGATATGCAGAGAGGATTATCTGTGGATGACGGAGGTCAAAGATACTCCAATCGGTATATTCAAAATGATAATCATTACCAATTCTAACTTTCCATTTGGAGATCCAACAAAGATGAGAACATGGGGATTGATTGGTCAATGCTACTCAATTTACTATTTTACTCGATTACTGAATTTCAATTTCTATTTCTTTGTAACACGACAGCGGTAGCGGTAGCATCAAGCTCCCCCGGACTGTATGAGCGAAAAGGGCTCTTTACCCCAGTCATCCCCCTCCCCCCCCCATTCGCACAGATGTAATCATGTAGGGTAGCTTGATAAAATTCACTATATATGCGGATGTCTCTCTCTTGCCCCCCCCCTCTTCTTCTCATCCTGTTTTGTTTCGAAAACTCTATTTTATTCTTGTCTTGTGCATTCACCAAATTTTATTGGGATTTTCTATTACAACAGATAGATTGATTGAACGAAGAACTCTCATACCAAGAGATTAACAATTTTGATATTGGTTACACATACATACACATACACATACACATACACATACACATACACATACACATTACACCATTTAAATCCCAATCTCAATCCCACACACAAACCAATTTATCATGGCTACTACCGCCACCGCAGATACTGGATACAATAAAGAATACAGCAGCGAGAATTCCGGCACTGGTACACATACTCACGACCATGCACCCATCAATGGAGCTGGACCCAACGCCAACAATTCCGCCGCCGCACGAGGATATGATTATGGAGGAAACCCACTGGCACATATGAATACGGGAGAATCAGCACGCTTCCCCGCATTTGGCGGAGAGTTCCAACCCGGTCTGTATAAACCTACGACCGAGAGACGTTTTGCCAACCCTGCACCTTTGGGTCTGAGTGCTTTTGCTCTGACGACTTTCGTTTTATCTCTTGTCAATATCGGAACCGCGGGTGTTACTCAACCGAGTATTGTCATCGCACTTGCTTTTGGTTATGGTGGGCTCGTTCAATTACTTGCTGGCATGTGGTACGTATCAACATATTTATTTATTCATTTTGAAGTCAACTCAGAAACAAGCAAACTAATTAAATTCATCAATAGGGAAATGGCCGTAGGCAATACATTTGGTGCCACCGCCCTTTCATCCTACGGAGGATTCTGGCTCTCCCTCGCCATCGTCCTCACGCCCGGTGGATTCGAGATTGTCTCCACATACGGGGCCGAAGGATCCGGCATCAACGATTTCAACAACGCCTTTGGATTTTTCCTCATGGGCTGGTTCATCTTCACTACCATTCTCTTGATATGCACGTTACGATCCACAGTTGCCTTCTTCATGTTATTCTTCACGTTGGATTTGGCATTCCTGATGCTCGGAGTCGGTCACTTACGAGCGAGTTCGGCGGGTGTTCCTAATTCTGCTTGTATTAAGGCTGGTGGTTATTTTGGAATCTTCGCTGCGTTTATCGCTTGGTATAATGCGTTGGCTGGTCTTGCGGATGATAGGTATGTTTTATTTTTATACTTGTCCATATCCATCTCCATGTTCATCTCCCCTTTGGAACTAAAAACTAACACGTCTTCTTTCTTAGTAATTCATTCTTCGTCATTCCCGTCGCTCATTTCCCATGGTCGGTCAAGGGTCGCGAACGTCGCAGCAAGACTGATCACGAGACACTTTAAATTCCCACGCACGAATATGACATGAATCATAAATTAATATTTACGATTTTTTTTTGGGGATGAGGGATTTTTTTTTATGATGATGATTTTTTTTTGGATACGGAAAGAAGGGAAGGGAACGGAAAGGAATGGAGGAAAGGATACTTTACGATAGATACCATTACGGATGAATAGTGCGACATACATACATACATTTATGCATGATGAGGAGAAAGAATCGAGGAAATTCTTAGCTATGTTTTCCCAACTTATTCGACCAACATACATACTTCTCATACTTCTCATACATAATAAGTGTATGTATACGAGTACAATGAGATTGAAGCAAAGGAAAGGATTTGATGCAAAGGAAGGGAAAGGAAAGGAATTGATGCAAAGGAAGGGAAAGGAATGACAAAGTACTCAACTTGGAAGAATTCGAGTTTGAGTTCGAGTTCGAGTTCGAGTTCTAAGTCTTTGGGGAATAGGTCTTCGGTTTACTTTAAGTTATATTATATTATTTATTGCCATTTAATTAGTGATTTTAATAAGAATAATTCTTTGGCTTTTTGGTGTATTTTTATAGTTTTTATAGTTTGAGAGTTTAGGTTTTAAAGTTTTTGATCTGTTTGTTTATTGTATTATAGTTATAGGATTTTCATTCAAGATATCGAGTCTGAAAAACAATATAAGGCAGTCTAATAGAGACTATTTGTTATAGAGGAAACTTGAATAATAGTATTGTATTTTTGATATATTTATATCTATATATCTCTCTCTCCTCTCTTATACTTATCTTATATCTCTCTCATTATATGTATCTCTCTTATATCTCTCTATTATCTCTCTCTCTCTCACTCTTAAACTATTCTTATATCTCTCTTATATCTTTTTTATTCCTTATACTTCTCTCCTCTCTTTTTTCTTTTTTCTCTCTCTATCTCTAGATATAAATATAAACATAAGCATAAGCATAAGTATGAGTATAAGTATAACTATCTACATCCAGCTTATCTATACCGAACTACTTACAGTTCAACTGAAAAGGAATTCGGATAATATAAGACTACCTACTCAGAATTAGAAACAGAATGAAAGTAGAAACTTAAAGACTACTCTTTGAAGTTTAAAAGAACCAACTACTTGATAGGTGAATGCCTCATAGTTATACTGTAATTACTATATCAGATACCGGTGGAGGTGATAGTATGATGGTAACAAATTTAGACTCATCGATACTCAATATGAAACATGATTAATCTATGAGATCTCTCCCTTATGTTTATTGGTGGAGAACGGATATCACGGCTGATGCTGCTTTAAGAATATTCGAGAAGGCGGAGGGCAAAGTAATATATTAACTTAAAGCGGCAGCATAATCACCGGATAAGGGAGAAGGGAGCGGGGCATTGTCTGCTCGGAAATGTTTCAATTCAGATTTGTACAAAACGAAAAGTCTTCTTTTCCTTTCTTACAAGCAAATGGTTGTGCCAGTGAGAAAACCTTTGGTTAGTCATTGGAGGACATTTGAGTAAGGCTGATTAGCAACTTCATTGAACTCAAGACCTTTCTTTCCTTCTTCAATAACTATAACCAGTAAATAGTTATAACCCGCAACTTCACCAACAGACTGGCTCATTGATTCAATTCATGGAACTTCAGATACAACAACTTTATACACGATTAAGTATATATCGTTCAAGCCATTTATACAGCAAACAAAATGGTAATAGGAGCTCTTTAAATTCTGAACTTCTTGTCCGTTTCATCTGAAATACATCAATTTCCCCACAACCAACTTCCCCCAGTCAACTGTTCCTTTTAACTTTCAAGGGAGGCTCGCCTTATCCGCTTTTGAAGTCAAATATATTAATGAACCAATTCATTTGGAAACGTTACAGAACAATTGCCCATCTGCATAGTGCAACAAATGATCTGAGTAGATCTTGTCATGGTTTAGTATGGGGCCCGGCGGTAATTGACTTAGCATATTACAGTACCAGTTCTCCGTACGTAGATATTAAATATAAGATACAACCCCAAGAATCTTTCTTTCATCGCCCACCTTTCTTTCTATTCTAGATCTTTTCTTCCTTTTCTTCCTGGAGAACACAAGTTTCTCAACCTCAGTCTTTACTACCAAAAAAACCATAACGTAATCATGCGTTCCACACTCTTTTATTCGGTGCTTGCCAGTGGCATCACATCAGTTTTTGGAGATGCGAGCATTTCTACATTTCCCAACTCCTTGACCTTAGCAGCTAGTTTCGATCCCATCAAAGCAGCCTACTGGACTGGTCTCCCTCACCATCGACGAACTCCTTTCTCCGTTTCTCCCGATGGAAATTCGGCCTATCTCGCCTATCTCGATAGTTCATATGCTAAAGTATATGTCCAACAAGTTTCCTTGAGCGATTTCAGCGCCGTCGGAGATGCGGTTTTTGTTACAGCATATGAAGCTACTGGATTGGTGGCTCATAATGATGGGTTTGCCTTGATGGCAACAGTCAATGCGACGGGCACCACCGATCTTCCGACCGATGGTTCCCCCATCGTTTCGATTATCAGATATACGAATGGTACGAAGACTTGGGAGACGGCTTTGAATGGTCCGGGTGTTGATGCTTCGGATGGGTTGACTTCTACTCCTGATGCCAATGGTGATCTCGTTTATTCGGCTACTGCTGGTTTGTATGCTGGATATTTCGTTGTTGAAGGTATGTATTGCCCTTCTTGCATATCTAATCATTCATAAATCTCACAAATATTCCTAGCCTATACTGGTTACGCCGCTGGTCATTTCGGAGATTCCATCAAATACGTCGATGATTCCGGGGCTCTTCAGAACATCTCAGGTGCAAGCAGTACGTTCGGTTGCTCCCACAACACAGGTATTGGACTCGAAGCCGCCGACGCCGCTCCTTTCGCCAGTATCTGCGCCGAAGACCAAGGCGACATTTGGTTGAACACCGAAACTCAATATATGTCCGGACAAAAGATTGCCAACGAAAACACCACCAATGGTGTTTCTGGCGAACCAATGGGAGGCATGTCCGGTTCATACTCCAACTTAGCCTCTATCCCTGGTTCCGATGGTTATATATTCGCCTGGCAATCACGCGGTGCTCTCGATCTCACCCTCAATGAATGGATGGGAACTGGATATACTCAATGTTCACCCAGATGGCTCAACCACAACGTCGCCATCTCGGTCATGACCGATAAACAGACACTCGCTGGCGCTGAAGCCTCTTCAACCGTTGGTGCAGCAGAAGGCGATACTCAATTAACCTGGATCACATATTCATCCACCGACGACCATCAAAACGTGCATATCGCCGCCATCAACTCCGACTACTCCATCGTTACATGGGAAACCCTCACCTCCCCGACCTGTCAAGCAGTACCTCTCGGCTGTACAGGTACATACGCCGGTACATCATTCCAAATCATCGATTCCAAAGGTGCAACAGTTGGAACCCCAGTTATTTCAACAAGTGCTTTTGTGAGCGGTGATATTGTTACGATTGGTACAGATAAGGTTTGCTGGCCATATGTTGATATGACTTGGGATTTGAGCGTCGCTAATGATAGTGGAACTCCGGTTTCGAAAATGTCGTTTGCGTGTGTTAGTTTGAGTGGAGATACTATTAGTGTTGTTTCTTCCGTGGTTGCGTCTGACGTGGTTGCTAGCTCAGTCGGTATCCTTGCTTCAAACTCTGTATCTACCACCACTGGCAGCGCGCAATTATCTTCATCAGTAGCTGCTATCTCCACACAAGCTATTTCCACACAAGTATCCGCATCGCTCGCAGCACAAAGCACCACTTTAGCCACCAGAATAAAAAAATATAGCAAATCTTCTGCTGCTTCTACCAATATTTCTAGCAAGGTTTCTAGCGAGCCGTCTGCTACCTCTGTTGCTGTCAGTGGTGACAGTGGCGAGAACAATATTGTATGGGTTGATGGTAATGAATGCGAGGAATTTTATTAGATCATTTGTTCTATTAGTATCAGGTTGGTATGGGTATGGTGTATTAGGTTATGTGTTGGTTTCTGGTTGGGAGGGGTGTGAGGGGTGTGAGGGGAATATATGGGATGGGGTTTGAGGAGATGAGATGGGATAGGATAGGATGGCATGGCATGGGATGTCGGAGTTAGAGTTGAAGTTGAGAAATTTAAGAGGACCCGGAGATTATAGGATTTAAGGAAGGGAGGGTATTGAATGGAATGGATTGGGTTGGGATTGGACTGGGTGGGGTAGCAGAAGATCAAATTTAAAAGAAAGAACGAGAGGAACGTTATATTCGTGTATATATCTATTTGGTACTACGAGTAGTACTGGTATATACACATAAGTGGAAAACACATTTCAACTTGTACATATACGATGAATTCCGCCCATTAAATGTAAACTAATTCCTAACCATGACCCAAGAGATTCACTTCTCATCTCAATTCTCATCTCAATCCATGACTGAAAAGATTCTCATCTACTGTACATACACTGGCATCCACCAGCGAAAAATGAACAAATATACAGGAGAGTATAAGGATTTTAGGGCTCAGGAGAGGAGGGGAGTTTGTATACGTAGTATATTAGATCTCAGATCTCAGATCTCAGACACTAAGGGATAATGAAAATTATACTCGAGTACAGTACTATTAAATGATCTAAATCTACTCATCCTTTTTTGCTCTATATATAATCTTTCTACGAGTATATTATTCAACTCTCTTCATAAGCCGGTATATATATCCTATCTGGACTTACCTTCTATTGTATTAGTACTAGTACTTGGAGATTGGACATGCTAATTATATATACTAGTATACTTACTAGTAGAAGGATAACTCCTAAGAAACTACCTGTACTGTAGATATACGTATTAATATTCGTATTCATATTCGTAATTATAACATAGATAAGTAGTAAATAGGTAACTATATAATCAGGGAGGATAGGTATACTCAGTACTCATAAAAGAGCTGAATATAAAAAATAGAAATATCAATAGAGAAAGAGGGGGAGTTAAGTAGGTAAATTACATCCTTATCCTCATCCCTCAATCCCCCGCATTGAACTCCTTTCCTTCCTTCCTCAGAATCCTCACTAGTTAGTACTCGTTGTAGAAATCACATAGCGGTATTTATCGTTTCCCTATTTTCTAAATTCATAACACTAGGTATATAAGTACATGAGTATATATGAACGAGTATTGCTAATGAGACACACGCGTGACGCTAGTATTATATATATACTTTTGTACGAATACTTGTACCTGTACTTGTACGAGCACGAGTAAAATCTCTAGTTAATCAATATACTCGAGTATATCACATCACATCACTAGTATCTTATATGAAACTACTGTAATCATTATATATAGTACTCGAGTATATATACATAAGAACAAAAAACTCAGAACAAGAACAAGAACAAGAATATGAATAAAATAAAATTAAATTAAACTTGTATATACATAAAATAATATATTACTATATATTCCAGAACGTTTCATTTCACAGTATATCTCCCACTTCCTAACCATTCCCCTATTCACTCAATTCTCCATCCGCATCAACCATGTGTAGATACATACATACATACATACATCATCATATTAAAAGAGAGGAACATATCCATCCTTCCCAGATACCATCCCTAACCACCACACCACACCACACATCACATCCCATCCTAACAAATCTCAAACATCCCCTACCCCCCTCCCCCACCCCCTTCATCTCACCCACACACACCCACTACACAGCCGAAGAATTCCCCACATTCCCCGTCGTCCCCGTCCCCGACCCCGTCCCCGCAAACGCCGCATCATTCGCCACACGATTCGAATCCACCGCCGTCGCCGCCGGCGTGTTATTCCCATTATGAAAACCCGTTGCCACCGCCGCATTCGTACCCACATTTGTCCCATTCCTCTGAGCCCCACTATTCACATCCCTATTTCCCTTCTCATGAAACGTATTTGGCTGCTCATCATAATCACGAATATGCAGCCCCAGATGCGCAGGATCGATATTGCGATGGCCCATCAACAACAGTGTTCCAAACAGGACTTTGGCCAATACATCGAGCACACCGTAGAAAACTGCTTCGGAATCTGGAGATATGACGTTTCCGCCCTCGGAGAGACCCCAGGCGATGGGGTAGAGAAACCAGAGGAACATGGTTATGCCGCCGCAGGTCCAGTAGACTTTGTTGACAGCTGTGCCTAGGGCTTTGGCATGCTTGGCGCCTATGAAGAGAACGTTGTAGGCGATGCCGAAGAGGGCTACCATGGCGAATACAAAGTATCCCCATTTGTAAGAGGAAGATACGAGGGCGCCGACGAGACCTGTGATGATCATTACTTCGTCAAGGAATATCGTGTATAAGATTGTGGGCCATGGGAGACCGGCTGTTAAGAGGATATCTAGGAGTAATAGCTAAGACATTGAAGTTAGCATTTGATGAAACGAGTAGCTAGCTAGCTGACAGATGGAACTTACAGGAGTCGTAACAACCCAATCAATATACCTCACGTAAAAGATCTCCCGATACACACCACGCACCAACGGATTACTGCGTTGAAATTCCTGAATAATGGACGCATAACCCAAGTTCGACGCCATGGTAAAATAGGCTATCGAAGCCGTCATCGTAATAGACGCCGTAATATAATGAAAAATGCGCTTGCTGCGTGGAACGCGGAAGCTTAGTCCAATGAAACATAGGGTTGCCAGGGCCATCACTGCCGTTATGGCCCAGTACACATTACTTCCATGGGTGGTGATTCTAATATCCGTACCCGTAGGGTAGTGGAAAATATCGGGATTGGCGCGTAATGCATCATTGGTTCGTTTCTCAATCATGTTGAGAGAATATGGAGGGAATATGTATGGGGTTTCAATGCGGAATTAAATCAATAATAGATAATGTGAACACGGATATGGTATAGGTGCAAAGCTCAACCGAAATTTGGAAATAATCGTATAATGTAGATGAGAAAAAAGTATAAAGAATAAATGGTATAGTATTAGATACTACAAATTCGAATGAAAGTGGTTTATAAAGAACAGACTGAACCAATGCATAGCTAAATTTCCCACCTTCGATCATACTGATGATCCCATCAATCATCTTACCCACCTATCTGCCGGCTCTGTCATCGATATCAAGACTTTTTGGTGTTACTCGAGTACATACAACCAAAAGTCACTTGCCACCACTTGCCACTTGCCAATGAAAGCTTGATTTGACTTGACATGATTTGAATACGGTATGAAAAGCTCTCCTATCCATATAATCCAACCAGATCCCAGCCCAACCACAATCCCAAATCTCCATTACGAATGAAAGTTGAAGAAAGAATTCGCGTAGCCCAACAATAGAAACATTTGTGTATACCGTACTCGTATATCTAATTCCATTACCGGTACCGGTACACTTGTCTATACGGAATATGTGGAATCTGTTCAAGTTCAACTGATTATCATTTTAAAATTGTAAAAATGCTGCTGTGAAAGGAAAGGTTGGTTGAACAAAGGTATTATTTAAATTCCTTATCAAGAACTAAACTCATTCTAATTCTAGCTTTCCAAGTAGTAAAGGTAATAATAATGATCATAGCAATACTGGTAGTAAAAATCGATGACACGGTAATATCTAGTGATGTCAAGTTGCTGTATCTGGAGAAAGTCGACATTATTGTCGGTTATGCGGGATCGAAGGCAAAGTGATTAGTAATGAGAAATGTACCAGGATATATACATACCTACTAGGTAGACAATAAGGTAAACGCTTAAGCCCATTATTCATTATCCATTACCCCATCAATCATCACATCACATTATCTAAGAAAAACATTTGGAATGTCAACGAATTCAACGTACAGTACCGTATTTCTGTACTACAAATGTCCCACACAGATAAATGCATACTCAAGAATCTTGATTTTTCCTCCTTCTCTTGTTCTTTGTTCTTACATGCATGCATCAACCAGGCATTCTAGGGTCTACCTATCTTATCATTAAACAAACAGCAGGATTTTCTACTCTCATACTCCACACTCCACACTCCACACTTCATACAAGTCCGGTAAGAAATCCGATTCGCTCCAATATCAATATCAGAGTTTCATACATTCTCGTACAAGGTATGAGTAAATCCATAGCTCAAAAGCCTGTTTAAAATCATATCATATCATTCCACCCACAACTAGGAACTTACCCCTCATTACCCCTCCCGTCCGTCCGTCCCTTCCGGAAGGAAAGGTCCGTGCCATACTTGGCCAGGCGTACTACTCGAGTATATCATTGGTATATCATTGACAAATTGGAAGTTCCAAATATACTCGAGTAAACTTATAAAGGTTTGCTAATGCTAAAACCGTTAACGAACTTGAGTTCGATCATCATCTCAATTGGAAAAACAAGGAAAACATGATACCCCATTGAGATTGAATTTTTGAAAAAGGTGCGACGTTGGAGATCAAAACTTAGAGAAATATATTAGAATACTACTCGTAGAAAGGAAGAAAGTTTTAAAAGGCTCTAGAACTCATAATTTGACCCCTATTTGCGGGATGACACAATCAATTATAGACCAGGAGTCTGGAGATCATTCTAGTTCTGTTAGCTACCGACAGGTCCGACACTAGTCTTTTGGGTCCCTCAGAAAACAAGAAAATAATAAAACTTTATCTCGACATGTTAGTTATCAGTCGACTTGGGTGGGACCTTTCAAAAGTCGAGTCGAGACAGGAATGAGCAAAGCAAATGAAGTACAGGATGTTTAATACTGTGAGAAAGATTATATCGCCTTCCCACTTCCCCATCCTCTTTTCATATCCGCGTCCCATAAAACCACCAAATTACTATTAACGTATCCCATTGTAAGAATTAAAACCACCAACGCCAAAATAAAAATTCCTACATTACTTAATATTGGTCTTTCCTTAACAATTCTATCCAAATTACTCGTTCCTTTCTCTTGTGTGACCCCTTCATCTTGAATCATGTTCTCTTTAACCTTCCATGGAATTTCAAGATCCTCTAGAATTTGTGTGCTTGTAATCTTTGCTCCACCAAGCACAATTGGTACACCAGTTCCCGGATGCGTGGACGCACCTACAAAATATACACCCTTAATCTCGGGATGTTTAGTCTTTGGACGAAATGCAAGGACATTAAAGAAGGAGTGAGAAAGCCCGAGGATGGATCCTTTATCGAGATTAAAGCGTGATTCCCATGATGTAGGTGTATTCAGTTCCTCGTGGATAATTAGAGGTTCAAGCGATCCACATTTTGTGCGTGATTCTATTATCTGAAGGATTCTTTGACGAGTGGACTTAACAATCAACTCCCAATCTTGTTCTTTTGGTATGCCAGCACCAGATGTAACAGAGGAGTCACCTTGGGGCGTAGCCGAATTGAGAAGGTGGCCAACGGGAACGAGGACCACAATGGAATCCTTTCCTTTCGGGGCAGCAGTCGGATCGATTCGTGAGGGTACGTTAACATAGAATGAAGGCTCGTCAGGGATGGACTGCCTATCAAAGATAGAGTCAAATGATTCGCGATATTCATCAGCGAGAAATATGTTGTGTGTGTTGAGTTGTGGAACTTGTGTAGAGAGAGCCCAGTAGAAAGAAATGGAACTGCAAGAACCTGCTCGCTTTTGTAAAGATCTGGCGTAAGACGTGGATTTGGATGAGGGAAATAAGTTATTGTAGGCGTAGACGAGATCAGCATTAATAACAACAAGATCTGCATTCAGCTTCTTGCCAGAAGACAAAAGAACCCCTGTTGTAGTTTTTCCGTCGTTAGAAGTCAATACAGAATCAACTGGTGAATTGAGTTGAATGTCAACACCCAGTCGCTCGCATATCCGAACCAGAGCCCCGACAACAGCATGAAACCCACCAATCGGGTACCAAATACCTTCAGCGAGTTCCGTATATTGAAGAAGAGAATATGTGCCAGGAGCGTCAAATGGGGACATCCCCATGTACATACTCCCAAAAGTAAAAACCCGCCTTAACCTCTCTGTCCAGAAGTACTTTGAAGCTCGAGAGTATATGCTTTCGAATGGATGAAGAGCAAAGACATTGAGGAGGAAGCTGGGTCGTAGCATGTTGAATATCGATGTGAAGTTTTTATGCAAAACCTCCCGCACACTCAACTCATAATGTCGATGAGCTTCTCCAAGCCATTGTAAATATCTCTCAAACCCATCCTTTCCCTCCCATTTCTCAATCTCTCTCTTCATCACACTCGCATCCGTACTAAGTTCAAACTTTTCTCCATCACCAAACCACAAATTATAATTCGGCTCGCATTTCAGAAGTTTCACGCCTTCGTCTTCAAGTGAAGTGTCGAGATCATGAAATGTTTCCTTGAACATTTTCGGGAGAAGTAAAAGGGAAGGTCCTTGATCGAATCGATATCCGTCATGATGAATTAAACTGCATCGACCACCGGTAAAGTTGTTCTTTTCGAGTACTGTAACAGAGAAACCAGCTTTGGCGAGACGTGCTGCCGTTGCAATGCCACCGACTCCTGCACCTATTTTCGATATACATCAGTTCATGAAATGTCGAGGTTTGGAGATTGAATGACGCGGGGTAAAAACACAGTGGTGGGACCAGGACTCACCAACTACAATGGCTGTTTTCTTCATTTCTGCTGTCGCCATCACAGATTGTTGGTAGGGTTGAATATGTGGTACAAGACCAATAAAATCTGAAGTTATTCACATGTTGGACGGTGGATAGATAATGTTGCATTCCAACAGTGTCATCCAAATTAAAGTGGGCAATCCATTCATTGTTGGTGCTTATGTAATCCAAGCTCAACCCGCTCGGATAAGAATAGTTTCGTATTCGTAAAGTAAGGGAAGTCCCACATGTTCATCTATGAAATAGCATTTGATGCTACAAGTACAGTAAAAGGGTACACAGATTATCATCTTTCCGCTATGAGCTGTACATCCTATTCTAAATCGTACACTGGAACAAGACTAAAGTGTTCATGGTATTTCAAAAGATATCAATCATATCAACCTTGATTCAGAGCCTTCCAAGCCACTCCAATGCGCCTCAATTTCGGTACTGTAGCCCGACCTTGTGTGACTTTATATTCTCGCTCTTTCATCACCCTCCCTATCTCAACATAACTTTCAACAACAACTCTCATAGATACCCTGGCATCTCCTGGGATTTGTTCGATAGCAGGACGGGCCTCTCGATAGATTCCAAATCCCTTTTCCAATAATCTCCCTCGTAACTTATCGACAACTGGTCCTGTAGGATTTTCCACAACCTGTTGAGGTTTCAAATCTTCTTCCTCGAGCCATGAAGTTGGAAGATATACTCTTCCAATTGCGGCATCCGCTGCCACATCTCTACAAATGTTGATATACTGTAAAGCAATCCCCATCCGAGCTCCGGCTTGAACAAGATCGTCACGTCGATGAGATAAAACAACGGTTGAAGTATGATGAAAGACTAGTTCCAAGCACATCTCGGCTACTGTCCCGGCAACTCTTGTGCTGTACGTACTGAGATCATGCTCAGTCCTAATCGGAAAAACCCCAGTCACTTCGCCAGAATTTGGTTTGTAGAATTCTAAATCCGTCTTGAATCCTGCTAGTAACTCGTACAAAGGACCAGATGATAGAATATGAGTTGGCAAAAGACGGAGAGCCGCATATGCAGATGGTGGAAAGTTATTCTCAATGTATGAGTGAACATCAGAGCGCCACGAAGCACTCGCATTGGTGATTTCTTTTGATTCGTACACTAGGTCAAGGTAGTGTGTGAGTTTAGTGATCCATTCCCGAGCCTCAGAGTCAGAATTTGCCTCATCAACAAGATCATCGGCCACTCTGCAAAATGAGTATCTAATCCAAATCAGTAAGGGCTAGGAGCAGAGGCCAGAATTCTATACTTACAAGAGAATCAGGTCAATTCGGAGACGACCGTGAAAGGCGGAGCTGGCTAGGTAGAAACTCCTACTCTTTCTACTCAATGTGTCCACAGCTTTTTGGATACCTTCAACTCGGGGCATGTCGTATTCGAGCGTGTCTGTTAAAAGTGCACGCACAAGCATTTTTGGAGAAGGATATGTGGGAACAGTCGGGAACAAGGTAGGGAACGTTAACAAAATCGCCAATGCGTGATCGAAAGCGACGAGCCCAAACACAATAAGTATGTTAGTTGCGAGGAAAAACACTGCCTCTTCGATCTCAAGTCCATCCCATAAATGTAGACCCAATTTCGTCCCTGTTTCGATTGTCCACGTGCCCCTTTTTAGTGCCAAAGTATCAACTATCCATAAATACAGCGTGGGTAGAGCAATTGGCAGTAGAGTACTTGTATAGGGAAGTCCAATCAGAAATTGATGCGATAGACTCCATAGCAGGAGCGCAAATGGTCCTGCCCAAGCTAGAATCAATCCCAGATAAGTTCCCTTGCCATTTTGCCAAATGAGAAGTCCTCCTGTTGCGATTAGAAATCCAAGAATTAATTGGCCCAAGTTTCGCGCAGTTTTGGCAGGAATCGGCGCATTACAACCTTCCCATCGCGAAAGATAGGTCGAATGAAAGATTGGTTTGCTGAAAAGCAAGTAGAAAAGAGTAGTGTTGTATGTCTGTATCACGAAGAAAAATAGCTCTTCGATAGGTATTAAAAACAGTTTGGGACCGACAATCACATTCGAGGGGTATGTCCATATCTTCCGGTGAATGAGATATGAATCCCATGGAATGGTGGAGACGACCGCGATAGCTATAAGAAACAGTATCTTATAGATATCTATCCGTTGAAGTAAAGGTCGACAAACGAATGTCAAGGCGATAGCTGGTGGAATGGTATATTTGAGATGGCTTTATGAATGTCAGCCAGATAATGGAGGTTAGATTCGGAGATTAATGTACTAACACCAATGCATATTCGAGGCCCATTTTGACGCTAAGAGAGTTAAATTTGGTGGAATCCAGATCTACAAGACGCAGACATGTCTATACAGAACCTACAAGTCGAAGAATAGAAAAGGGATGGAGCGATGCGGGTAGAATAGTTGATTAGATACGGTAGATAAAATGATAAAATGTTAGACAAATGATGCTAGAAGAAAATAAATGGGACGGAAATAGCATCCCAGTCACGGTCCAAATAAGATAGTACAGTAAAGTGGAAGAAAGTAAATTTAGCCATTCCCATTGGCATGGAATTTTAGCATGGCATTTGCGGGAAGCGGCTTGTGATTGGTACCTGTGCTAGTGGGTACCGGTACTTTGTCTCTAAACACTGCTGTCGATGACGATGATTGTCAAATCCTATGTTACTTACTACTTAAGGTTACTATAACTATAAATATATATTGACGAAAGGATCTATACAATACCATTATATCGATTGTGTTATAAATCGTAAATCAGTGAGTATCGATACCACAAAATGTTGAGTGAAATGTTGAATGAATGAATCTAGATGAAGGAGTTATCCGAGAATGTTGGACAGAAGTGTGGTGTGGTACAAGGTGGCGGGGATCCATGTCGTCAGTATTTATCATTACGTAATCTTCGATTGATCATGCAGTTGTGCAATTCCTATCCAACTCTTGGATCCTGATTTTATTTTCCCATCTCGTCCAATGTTCCATCAACAACTGCCGTACTACCGGTAACTAAGTGAAGTATTCCTAATACTACTCGAGTAGTAAGTTGTCGTCATACCCTCCACCTTAACCCTTCATTTTCCCTTGTCAAGGGTTCTAGGCCAAGGAAGGAACAATGCCATATTCTCCTGACAAAGCTATCTTGCCTCAAGTGGTTACGAATTCTACTCTGATGGCCCATGTAAGTCCTTCTAGAACAGGAGAACCTTTCCTTCATATTCATATCCCATTACCATACCCATACCCATACACATACCTAATTGACCATCAATAACCCTTAATACACTACTCGAGTACTTCGTAACACTACCTAGAATTTGTCTTAGGAAACTATTCACAATTCCACTGTGTTCAGAGACTACCTTGATACACTGCTACTCACTCATTCTATTACTGTTACCTGTCCATTTACCTCAAGTTACACATGTTCATGTTGAACACTTCTCCAAACACAGCTTTTCCTTCATTCGTCTGCTCATGACGTTCGTCGATGAGAAAAATAGTGGGTCTACGAAACAGCACCCATATCTCCATGGAAACTTCGCACCTCTACATCGCACACAACCTTTGACAGCTTGTACTTACACTGGTATCATTCCGAAGGAGCTTGCAGGCGGAGAATATGTACGCAATGGAGGGAATCCGGTGACAAACGAAGATCTTGGTAGAGATGCACATTGGTTTGACGGAGATGGAATGCTCAGTGGTGTAGCGTTTCGAAGAGCGGAAGACGGTAGAATTCATCCACATTTCGTCAATCAATATATCCTTACCGATACATACCTTTCAAGCATCTCAACGCCCTCTCTTCGTTCACCTATACTTCCGAGTATAGCAACACTCGTCAATCCTGCCTCAACTCTTCTTACGATTATTCTGCGAATTTTCCGAACCATTCTCCTTGTCATTCTCTCGAATCTACCTGGATCTGCAAGGGCAATCAAGAAAATAAGTGTAGCGAATACTAGTGTATTATTTCATGATGGTAGGGCGCTGGCAACGTGCGAGAGTGGTCCACCAATGCGTATTTCCTTACCTGGCTTAGAGACTGTCGGCTGGTACGATGGTGTTCGAGCAGAAGGGGAGCCGGTTGCAGAGGTACAATTCGGTGAAGTCATTGGTGGAGATGGGCTCATCGGATTTATGAAAGAGTGGACAACGGCACATCCTAGAATCGATCCTGTCACGGACGAACTCATACTTTTTCATTCAACATTTATTGCACCCTTTGTACATTATTCTATTATACCCAGCACACAACATGAACTCTCTCTTAATCAAATCCCCCGACTCGTCAACGCAACAGTTCCTGGAGTCAAATCCGCAAAGATGATGCATGATTTCGGAGTGTCCCTTAGCCATACCATAATTATGGATCTTCCACTTTCACTTGATCCTCTAAACCTTGCCCGCAATCAACCTGTTGTCGCTTATGACCCTGCTGGACGTTCCAGATTTGGCATCTTCCCAAGATGGAAACCAGAAGATATTCGATGGTTCGAAACCAATGCTTGCTGCATCTTTCACACCGCGAATAGCTGGGACGAAAACGCCATCAATACATTTACTAAAAAAGAGGAAATCATATCAGTTAATATGATAGCCTGCCGATTGACGAGTGCTTCACTAGTCTTTAGCGCAGGTGATGTTGCAGCTCCTATTCCGAAAGCCAATCCAATCACCGCCCCAATAGAGGAAGAACAATGCCGATTATACTATTATCGTTTCCCACTCACTCAAGCGGAGAATGTCATAAGCCATCAATTCGCTCTCTCATCAATACCATTTGAATTCCCCTCTCTACGGGATTCCGCGGCAATGACGGAAGCTCAATATCTTTATGGCTGTTCCGTCTCGGACAGCACCTTTGGAGCTGCCCTTGGTCGTGCTGTCAAAATCGACTCACTTGTCAAGGTTGACGTTACTGCGTTGATCACTCGGGGAAAAGAGACAAGCCAAATCCCCATCACTGGTTGCGTCGATACACGCACTGTCGCCGAAGTTCTCGCTTCAAATGACCCCAATGATCCCATTAAGATATTCAAATTACCAGAAGGATTTTATGCCCAGGAGTCAAGATTTGTACCACGAGAAAATGGCACGACAGAAGATGATGGCTGGTTACTTTCCTACGTCTTCGACGAAGCACAAATTGACGAACATGGTTTTGCAGGCCCTGGAGCAACAAGTGAGCTGTGGGTTATCGATGCGAGGGATATGAAAGAAGTGATGTCTAAAATTCAGCTTCCGCAACGGGTTCCTTACGGATTACATGGAGCTTGGTTTGGCGAGAAGGTCATTGAAAATCAACGACCGGTGGAAATGATTCGTTGTCTTCCAGTATTGAAAGAGAATGCGGACAATGATGGGAGTGTATGGATGTATTTATGGATGGGAGTGCGTAGTTGGCTTTTGCAAATGATTGGATGATTGATTGATGGTTATTTTATGATATGATATGATATATGAGTAATGGCTCATGATGAATGCTGTGTAGGGCGCTACTTTTTTACGTATGATTATTGATGGAGTTGAGTGATGATGAAAACTTGCTATTTTTGTATCATCCTGGTAATGGGAAATGTGCATTGGACAAAGTTAAAATCAATCATGAGCTGAAATTTACTTAGTTGGTCATACTCGTAGTTGTAATCTAATCTAATCTACTCTAATATAACATTATCATGCAATGTGTGAAGTGATGGGTGTTCGAGTAGAAGGCTATACGAGTATAGATAGATAATATACTCTCATTTGAGTATAGTATAGTGAGTTGAGTTGAGTTGAGTTGCGGAAGTTAAAGTACAAGAAAGAAGCATTGTACCGGCAGTTAAACTAGCGCTCTGATTAAACTGGCAGTTTACAGTACTCGTAGATTTATAATATTCAAACAGTGCTGGACTTCATTTTACTATAGTAATCATTGCTCATGATACACTACTCGTAGGTAGTTTGAAAATGTATAATGCTGTTTTCCCATACAATGTTAGATATGACTGATGCTACGCTCCAAATGAGGATCAACACGCCTCCCACCGGTCCGAGGTTTTACTGATCCTAGGTTATGGGGTAATTGATCTCCAAGTGAAATTAGATCAAGCACTAGGCCTCCTCATCTTGTAGATAAGTATGCTCTTGCAGCTATTTTGTTCCTCACCTTAGTATTCTAAGTAATAGAATCATCTGTTCGTCACAGTTGGATCATCTCCATCTCATCCCGTCTAGAAATAAGCCATCCTTGGCAAATTTTGTCTATCCCCGCTGTACTTAAATTAGCTGCACACTCACTTCCAAATTTCTTCTTATATGATGATTATATCCGCCTTACTGTAGCTGCAAACCCTGGATAACGCAACTCGAGTCAAATCATAACTTTCAGTTGCGCATCAAAGAGCCAAAACATTGTGCACTTGTTGGAAAACCTTGGTTGGAAAATCTAAAAAGTTGATGTTTTATTTGTCTCAAGTGCCAATGTTCATAGCTAATGAATATGTAGGTAGTATGTGGATAGCAGTGTGAGGGGTTGGAGGTGAGAAATAAAATGTGCGAGTGGTGAGGGGAATACAGAGAGAAAAGATTTGGGGAGAGTTTGAAGTGGGAGTAAGTAGCAAAATGGTGAAAAGAAAGTTGCTTATTAGGTGAAAGGATTTAACAAAACGATCTTAGATGTTCGTCCACCAACTCCTCAATGTTCTCCCTTTCGCCTCTGAGACGAAGAATGAAGTTATTCAATGAAAAAAATAACACCACGACCTGAACTTCGCCCTTTATGCTTGCAAATAATCCCAATTTCCTCAATCAGAATTAGAACCAAACCCCACAATTCTTTTGGACAATTCCTCCCGGTTTACGTCAGGCGGTGTATTATACCCCTCAAGTTCTCTGACCATGCCAGCCGGCAACATCTCATCTACGACTCCGGTAACATTGAAAATATCCATTCGAACATTTTCAACTGTAACTTCCCATTTCTGGCTGCTTTCTGCATTCATGTCTTTATACCACCTTCCACGACCGCTTGTAAGCGTTACTGATCTCTTCACCGGATCGATACGAAGACCTTCACTGTGGTCACTTGGGTCTCCGATGTGATAAGGTAGTTCTGAGGTTGGTGACTGCGTAGTTTGATTTTCTAATATTTGAGTGAGGCACCCCATGGGTGATACGTGTGGGTTTTTCCATCGAAGAAGCCGGAAATGGGGTTGTAGTTGAAAAAGCACATGGGCAATATAGTTACAAGTTTCAGGTTTCTTAATCTTCTTCTCCCATGGGGAAGTCAAAAAACCTCCAGGAAAATAGGCGGCTATGACAGTTTTTGGTACTCCAGCGGCGACGTCACTAATATATAGTACAAGGGTCGTAGATGAAGAATTTGACAGAGCTTCGACTAGATGACCTATGGTCATATTGTCTAGAGTTTTGGGAATTTGCAATCTTTCGAAAACAAAACGTTCCTTTCGCCGAAACTTTTGGCGATTGAGTTCGATGTCGATTTGTGGGACAGATAGTGCAATTGCACTATGTATACAGTCGATTTCATGCTCCGTTGATGGAGATAGTGTTATATCGGCAGTAGAAGCCGCGGGTTGGAACAGCACCGCCCACAATTGGAAGAATCGTAAAAGAAGATTAGGCTTTATTGCGTTAGTCGAAAGATCATCCATGAATACGTGGACCCAAAATCAACTTACTATCAAATTTGTTGTTTTGAGAAGATCTCCAGATGCAACAGTTTGCTCTATGTTAGATCCCATCAAGCTATTAACCAAACTCTCAGTCAACGATTCACTATCAGGATCAACCTCCGCGAAATAACCGAAATGGTGAGATGACCCCCATTTCTCTTCGCCCAATCGCATCCGGAGCAACAAACTTATTAACAGCGAAGTATCTTTCCGCGTTATGGATCTCTGTGCTAAGATGTTTTGTTCGCTGAGCAATCTCTGTGCCTCAAGCTCATAATATTCTGTTGATGGCATGCGATGTATGCGTTGGGGTGCGACCATAACCAAAACATCCACAGCATCTTCTACAGTTGAATCGATACCTTTTTGCGTTTCTGTTGCTTTCTTTTCAGGCTGTAGTGCTCCAATACTTCTGAAAATGCGTTCAAAGCTGGCTTTGTAGTAATATCTCATATCGCTGCGCCAGAACCATTCAGATTCTACCATACCTAAGTGCTCGGTATATCGAAAAACCAGGATTAGAACTGCACGTTGAAAGGCGTCATGGTCCAGTTTTCCGTTTTCGAAATCACGAGGAAATGGGTGGTACGCGTAGAAATGGAAACTTCTCCAGAGAAGTTGTAGAGTGGGATCGGAGATCACGATCTCATGATAGAAATTTCTGACATGTTTTCTGAAACTCCCTTCGTTCCAGTCTAGAACATCATCAGTATTTGGTCAATTATATCAGAATATTAAATCTCACATTTTTCCTCGGGTGAATCTTCAACACAGTACTTGTCAAAAGTCGTTCGCAGAAATTCTTCTTTAAACTCACTCGAAAGTACTTTTCCAAGGTCTTTGAGAACCGAATCTATTTTGCGTCAAATTATGAAAATTAGTGATTTTCTTTCAATTACACACCACATGTACTCCCATGTAGATACTTCTTCGTTGTTCGTGCTCCTGGTCCAAAAGCGACCTCACTCATAAACTCGGTTAATGGCGAGAACATGGTTGGAGATGCTGAGATACTGAGAAATCCGATTAAATTTAGTGATGCTGCCTTAGAATAATATAATAAAAAATGTTGGTGGTTAAAATGGAACTGAGAGAAATGGGGTACTAGGAGATATATATATACTTCACCCACTCACTTGTTATCCGAGCTAGTCACCGGAGTCAGCTGATATGCTGTAGACGCGTAACATCTTATTGAAATGCACAATTATGTTTCACCTTATTATTATCTTTAGGGTACAATATCAAATTTGTAACAGGATGACAGCACAGCTGAAGTGGTGTAAGATCTTTTATATAGGATATTCTACAGTAATCATGCAATCGCAATTATATGTCTAACGAGGTAATTAACATGACTATAGGACTTCACCTTGCCATTTTGGGTGCGAATATCGTAGGCATTTGCTTTCCAATCTCGATGCTTTGTGGAGATTCGTCTCGCATCTTCGCTGCACTCACTAATTTTCTCATTGGTAACTTTTGAAACGTTGGAGACATAGCCGCGATTAGTTGATAGTGCTCTGGCTATGGAATGGATCCAGTTTGTGGCCAAGCTATATATATGTGGTCAGTAATGAGCGTCGTGAAAGGAGGAACACTAGTAAAATATGAGAAGGCGAGTAGCAGACTTACTGGATAGAAGTGCCCATTCGTCACCATCTCCCCACTTTTTGCTGTCTCTATTTGCTGCAGCCATCATGATCTTCATAGTAGCAGTGTCCTCATTGCCTGCCTACCTTGTTCTCCAAGATCGCGCGCCTGGAAGTTTTCGCATTGCATGTTGGCGACGTCTCATCACCTGATTTTGTTGGTGTAGGTGACTTTGGCTCAGTTCTATCAGGGACATCAGTGGCTTTGGTCTTTCGCTCGGCTGACGTAAGGGTCTTCGTCTTGCCAAAAACTTTGAATTCAGCCTTTCCCTCTTTCTCAATTACCTTTGTGCAGGCCTCAATAAGGGCTGGAGTGGCTGCAATCTCAGCTGTGTCTGCAATCCATCCTATGATGGGAACCAAGTCTTCAAGAAGCTCAAGTGGTTCAAGTAACGCTGGTACAGGACAACTATCCTACAGAATACTGTAGCGGCGATTTCAAGGGCTGCTTGCTCGGCCACAGCTTCAGCAGCTAACTAAGAATAGATAGTATATATATAACAGGTATAAATGAGTACAAATAGGTACAAATGGGTGTAGATAGATATAGATAATTATATATAATGAACCTATAATAATACTCTCTCTTTTCAAATCTTATTTATTTTTAAATAAGTATATAGGATAGCGAATAATATAGAATCTCTATTTCTTATAATAATATAAGGGATCACAAGCAAAGAATAGGCCGGATAGTATCAGTACTACAATTAGGGTATAGTTTGTATAGAACTGGATTATACCATTGCTATAGTGGTATAAGAATAGTTCTTTATAGATTCCAATATAAACTAATTAATAAAAAATAAAGAATATAAAAGAATACTCTGTATCCTTTTATATTTATACTTTTCCAACTAGTTTCTAGAAGAGAATTA